>JAQQPU010007943.1:5083-37233 GCA_029168905.1 Artemia sp. Kazakhstan ARC1039
AGTTGATAAAACTCCATCACACTATTGACTGCCCCCCCTAGACAATATGCTGCCTAATGCTGCCTACGCCCATGCGTATATGGTTATATAACTTTCCGCTTAACCAATTTAGAGAATCAGATTTCAGCTTTAGTGTCATTCGTACTTTAACATGTACTCAGGTAAAAGTTAAGATGCAACTGCAGTTAAATTATAAAATTAGACCTCTTTAATAAAGTCAGTGATGTAAGTCTTAAATATTTACCATTAAGACCATCGATCACTGGATCACTTATTTTCTTGTCTGGTATTTCTCCATCATCTGTAACTAGGGCCTTCAAAAGGTTCTCATTTTTATTGTTCTCTGCCATTTCCTCTCTAGATTCTTGTTTGTCTGAAATGTAGATTAAGAGTTTTGTTTGAAACCCATTCACAGTTAAGTATTCAGGAAGCCCCCTCATCCCCTCTCACTTAATGAAAAAGAAAATGTAAAGATTTTCTTAGTGATTCATTCATTTAAGGTAACTAGCGAAACCGAGGGTTTGCCTTCTTTAAATGAATTTATACAATGGCCCTCTCTTGTTTTATTTTTTTTTCACCTTTTTTTTGCGAGAGGATATAACCCTGAAACACCTCCATGGGGTGTTGTCCATGGTCCCCATTGAGGCTGATAACATAGTATCATTCGACATAGCATATAATATAGTTTATGGGTAAGCAGGTCTTTAAACTTTCAATTTTCATTTCATGCAGGAGAAGTTCGGTCTATTATGCGAAGGTCATTCATTTTCTATAACTTTGGAAACATATTTTGATCATTCAATGGAGAAAATGGAAATTTGATACTTAAAAATATCAAAATATTGGGGAGTGGAAGACATGACCAAATTTTCTCCCCTTTGACATACGTTTCTAGGATAGAATGATGGAGAATAATGACCATTTGTCAATTAGAAGCCCAATTAAGGCCTGAATTTCTCGACTAATCGCAATAAGTTCTTCAGATAAATCTGCAAGGAGTTGTGTGAAGTTTCTAATTGTGGCACACATTTTCGGGGCTTCTGAAATCAAAGGCTGACGGCATTTGTGGAACTTGGGTAAATTTTGAGTTTTCCCATTACTTGGCTATTTAGAAAAGTGAACATACCCCTGGATGGGGTTTTTGTACTCTTTACTTATCTAATTTTATTTTGAGCCCATCCTTAGAGTGACCCCTTGTTCTTTATCATAGAATGGTTACCAGAAATTCTGAAAACAAAAGAATATGATTGTTTTAAAGTAGTTTTCAGAATTGCGGAAGGAATTTTCTGCTGACAAGTAATAAGGAACAAGCTATCACTTTAAACTGCTTTCTAAGGGCTCAAATAAAGTCTGTAAAGGAAGCAATTTGTGTATTTGGAAAGAGCATAACAAGAAGCACTGAGCGTTGTATCCACTTTCTACCTAGCTAAGTAACGGAAAAAAACTCAAAAGTTACCGAAACTTGTCTTATTTTTCTGATTTTCTCGGTTTTTTCTTCTTTTTTTGACGGGGGGGGGGGAATTATTCATTTTGTTTTTACTAATGCAGTATTTTTACTAATGCAATGTTTTGCCGTTTTGACCAGCTAGAAGGTCTTTCAATAAGGATACTTATTATTATTTTTTTCATTAAATTTTGCACATGATTTAATCTGTAAAACTATCTTATTACCTTAGGCGATTGTTGAATATGAATGCTATTTAACTTTTTCAGAGTTAAAATCCCGTTTCTTTAAATTCCCTTCCATTTGTAAATCCAACCTATTTGTGTTTTGGAGAAGACGTTCTGTGTTAAAAACAAATATGACGGGTTTGCTGTAAGCAATTTAAGAATCATTTCTGCCGTAAAGAATGCATATGCATTGTGGAGACATACCATCCTCAATTCAAAACATCGTGTCATCGTAATATGAACATTATATAGTTTATTCGTTACTCTTTTTAGAGATTAATTAAAAGAAAACTTTTTCCACAAAATAAGTTTTTCAAAGATAAGTAAAGAACTCTATGAGACCAAAAATGAGCATAAATTAAATCAAATAATCTACCAAGCGTAAAACTACCACAAATCAGCATCGATAAATAAATGAAACCCGAAACGGACAGATATCACAATAAAAATCCGAGTCAAACTAAGAACGAGCAGAAATTAACATGAGTAGGACTCAAAACCCCTATGCCTTCCGAAGTCCAGAACATAATTTGCACCTTACTGAAAAAAATACAAATAAATGTTCATTGTCAGTTTAATATACATTTACTGATATTTATTCCTTGAAATGTTAATAATATTTTGTTTATTAAAGTTATAAAAATGAAACATTTAATGTTTTTTCAGTAAAGTGCAAATTACGTTCTGGCCTTGGGAAGGCATAGGGGGTTTTGAGGCCTGTTCATATTAATTTTTACTCGTTTTGAGTTTGATTCGGTTATTTATTGTAATTTCTGTTCGTTTTGGGTTTTATTTATTTATCGATGCTGGTTTGTGGTAGTTTTACGCTTGGTAGATTATTTTATTTAATTTATGCTCATTTTTGTGCCAGCAACAGGGACGCTTTTAAAAATCTGGACACAAATAGTAGGGTTTAATTTAGTTTTATACCTCCTCTAGTTGATCAGAAAAAATAAACTTGATACCATTCGCAAAAAAGCTATCTATGCTCTGACAGCTTGGATACAATTGCACTCTTTTGATATAGTTAGTTTTTAAGAGCAGAAGTAGTAATTGAAGTAGCCCTGAAAGTTTGAACATAATACCCTCAGTTGTTCTTGGGATACTGCTGATATGTCTTATTGGCAATTAGCAAACATACAGTGCTTTTTATTTAATCTTAAGGCAACCTTTAGTTTTTAAACATAATGGGCAAATTGCATAACTGTGGAGGGTTGACCTACGCAATAGCCCTAGAGATACAGTAACAAAACCGTTCAGTTATGCTGAACAAAATAGCTATCTTAAATTTTGATTGGTGGTATTTGGACCATTATGAGCTAAAGAGGATGGCTGATTGCCCTCCAATCACTTTTGACTCTTAAAAAGGGTACTAAAACATTAAATTTTCAATCAAATTAGCTCCTTTAAAATATCAATGATATTACTAGCTAAGATAGAGCAGTGTTGCCTATGATATTGCTTATATGTCCTGTTGCCTACGATAATGCTTATATGCCCTTTTAATACAAGCATACTTATAGTCTTTTCGTTTAATGGAACCCCCCCCCTAAACATTTCGACTTAATGTCCTCAGTGCTATTAGTTACAGTAGCCGTAGATGTAGTATTAAAAGTATACACATAGTGTCTTCTGGCTAGTTCAAAACCTATCACAACTTACCCTGAAAGGTCTAACTTAATAATGTAAACCGTTACTTTAATATTTCTTTGTCACCCTATTGACATATCTACATGATCATAGTTCGCTTTGTTTTAGTACAGCATCTACCTAACTATTCTTTAAATGCTTTACCTTAATACCCTTAGCATGTGAAGTAGCAATAGTTGTAGTAACAGTAGTAGTACTTTGTACATAACACGTTTTTTTCCACACCCCTTTCCAAACACGATGAAATTTTTAACTTAATACCATCAACTAGTCCTGAAGCCTTACTGATTCGTCCGCTTGACAGCCTATGCGAGCATAGTGTGTATCGGTTTATTTCAATACAGTTACAATGTTTCCCAAAATTTTCGCCTTAATACCCTTAGGTTCATCAGTAGTAGTGGTAGTACCAGTAGTTATAGCAGTAGCCGTAGGAGTAGAGTTAATAGTAGCAGTTTTAGATTTAGTAGCAGTAGTAGTAGTTGCAGTAGTAAAAAGAGTTGCAGTAGTAGTAGTTGTAGGAGTTGCAGCGGTAGTAATATGATGCAAATATTGTATTTTGGTTAGTTCAACATCCCCCATAGCAAGCGTTGTAAGTTTTAATTTCACACACGAAACTGTTCCTAAGATATCGCTGATGTGCCCTTTTGACCATCTGCATATGGATGGTAGATTGTCATCCGTACAACAGAAATTTTTAGAAATATTCTCTGAAAATTTCACCTTTATACCCTTGCGGATAATTGTAATAGTAATCACAGCAGTAGCATAACTAGTAAACTTAATACAATTAGCCATTGCCGTGATTTATTGAAAACACTTTTTCCACAAAATAAGTTTATCAAAGAAAAGTAAAGTAAAACTCCATTAAACCAAAAATGAACAAAAAATTAAATTAAATAATCTACCAAGCGTGAAAGTATCAAAAATCAGCATCGATAAATAAATGAAACCAAAAATGAACAGAAATTACAATAAGTAACTGAGTCAAACTCAAAACGAGCAAAAATTAACATGAGTAGGGCTAAATACCCATATGACTTCCCAAGGCCAGAACATAATTTGCACTTTACTGAAAAAATATAAATGTTTTTACTTTCATAACTATAAATCAAATAATATTAACATTTTGATTACCAAATATCAGTATAAGTATATTAAACTGACAATTCACATTCATTTGTATCTTTTTCAGTGAAGTGCAAATTATGTTTTGGCCTTGGGAAGGCACAGGGGTTTTGAGCCCTACTCATATTAATTTTTGCTCGTTTTGAGTTTGACTCGGTTATTTATTGTAATTTCTGTTCGTTTTGGGTTTCATTTATTTATCGATGCTGATTTTTGGTAGTTTCAAGCTTGGTAGATTATTTAATTTTATTTTTTGCTCATTTTTGGTTTAATGTAGTTCTTTACTTTTCTTTGAAAAACTTATTTTGTTGAAAAAGTTTTTTTTAATTAATTTATGTTCGTTTTATATTAACATAATCTTTTCAGGGAAAAAGAAAATAATACTTTAAATCTTTTCTTTTTTTTAAGACTTTATAGTTTGGCCTGCTATTTGTATGCTGGAGAAAAATTTTCAGCTTGAACATAATACCCTCAGTTTTTCTTGGGATACTGCTGAGATATCTTATTGGCACTTAGAAAACACACAGTGCTTTTTGATTTAATCTTAAGGCAAACTTTAGTTTTTTAAACATAACGGGCAAATTGCATAACTGTGGAGGGTTGACCTACGCAATAGCCCTAGAGATACTTTGATTGTGTGTATTTGGGGAAATGTTGGGTGCAAGAGAGGGATTAGTTGCCCTCCAATTGCTTTCGACTATTAAAAAGGGAACTAGCCAGTTCAATTTCCAATCGAATAAGCCCCTTTGGAAGTTTCTACGACACCACTTTCTATAAAAACTTATATGTCCCCAGGGCGTAACGTACAACCCTTTCCCTGAGTGCTGTAGGGGGTTGTCATCCTTAAAGACCTAATTTCCAAAACTTTCAACTACGTTGAACAAAATGGCTATCTAAAAATCTTGATTGGATGTGTTTGGAGAAAAGGTGGGCGTGAGAGGGGGGTTAGTTGTCCTCTAATCACTTTTGACTATTAAAAAGGGTACTAGCCCTTTGAATTTCCAACCGAATGCACCCTTTTTCAAGTTTCTAGGACAAAGCTTTCAATAAAAGCCTTATATGCCCCCAGGGCATAACTTGCAACCCTTGCCCTGAGGGCTCTGAAATGGGAGGGTTGTCATCCTTAAAGATCTAATTTCCAGAACTTGCAACTACGTTGAACAAAATGGCTATCTCAAAATTTTGATTGGATGTGTTTGGGTAAATGGTGGGCGTGAGATGGGGGTTAGTTGCCCTCAAATCCCTTTCGACTATTAAAAATGGCACTAGCCTTTTGAATTTCTAATCGAATAAGCCCTTTTTCAAATTTCTAAGACAAAGCTTTCAATGAAAGCCTTATATTCCCCCAGGGCATAACGTATAACACTTACCCTGAAGACTCTTTGGGGAGTGTCCTGCTCAATATTATAGTTTCAAGAACTTTCGACTACGTAAAACAAAATGGCTATCTCAAATTTTGGAGTGGATGTGTTTGGGGAAATGGTTGGTGTGGAAGGGGTGTTAGTTGCCTTCCAATCACTTTCGACTATGAAAAAGGGCACTAGCCATTTCAATTTCCAATCGAATGAGTCCTTTTCGAAGTTTCTACGACAACGTTTTCTATAAAAACCATATATGCCCCCAGGGCATAACTTACAACCCTTGCCCTGAGGAATGTGGGGGTTGGGTTGTCATCCACAACTATCTCAAAATTTCGATTGGATGCGTTTGGAGAAAAAGTGGGCGTGAGAGGGGGCTAGTTGCCCTCCAATCACTGACTATTAAAAAGGGCACTAGCCGTTTGAATTTCCAATCGAATGAGCCTCTTTTTAAGTTTCTACAACAACACTTTCTATAAAAACCTTATATGCCCCCAGGGTATAACTTAAAACCCTTGCCCTGAGGGCAGTGGGGGGTTCTTCTCAAAAACATAATTTCTATCTGGAAATCAATTACATTGAACAAAATGGCTATCTCAAAATTTTGATTGGATGTTTTACCGGAAATGGTGGGCGTGGAAGGGGTGTTAGTTGCCTTCCGATCACATAGTAATCAAATTCTTTGGACTATTTTAAACGAAATTTCCATCGCTCAATTTCAATCAGATGCGTTTGATGAAAAGACGGGTAGTTAGGGGAGGGGGGCTAGTTGACCTCCGTCACTATTGACTCTTAAAAGGGAACTAGAACTTCCGATTTCAACAAAATAAGCCACCTCTAAAGTTTATACAACCATCCCTTCCATAAGAACTTTAAATGCCCCAGGGTCATAACTTACAGCCCTCTCCCTCAGGCTCTGAGGGTTTTTATCACTCCAAAAGCCTTGTTATTTGATATTTGGACTATTTTGAATAAAAGGATTGTCTCAAAAATTTTACTTCTCGGGAAATACTTCTCGGGAAACACGACGTGTTTGTGTGCGAGTGGGGGGGGGTAGCTGCACTCTGATCACTTTGACTCTTAAAAAGGGCACAAGAGCTTCTGATTACCAATCAAATTAGTCTCTTCCAAAGTATATACGACCACCCTTTCTATAATAACCTTATATGCCCCCACGGGTTGTTTTCCTCACATAAATTTTTTGGGACCCTTCAACTACGATGAACAAAATTGTTGTCTCCAAATTTTCTTTCGAAGTTTTAAGGGAAATGATAAGCGTGGAGGTGGGGGGTGCCTGGTTGCTCTCAAATCACTTTGACTCTTAAAAAGGGCACTATAACTTCCGATTTCAAATCAAATGAGCCCCATCTGAAGTGTATACGACCGCTTATTCGATAAAAACCTTATAGGCTCTTATGGTATAAATTACAACCCTAAACCCCAGGGAGATGGGGGGGGGGCTTTGTCCACCCTAGAAGCATTATTGTATGTTCTTTGAACTATTTTGAACAAAATTGCTATCTCATAATTTCAATATTCATAACTTCCAATTTTCAACCATATGAGCCTCCTCTAAAGCTTATACAACCCTCCCTTCCATAAAAAAACTTAAATGATCCTGGGGCATAGCTTACAACCCTTGCCCCCTCTCTCTGGAGGTCTGTTTCAACCCCAAAAGCCTTTTTATATGATATTTGTACTAGGCCTATTTTGAATGAAATGACTATCTCAAAATTTCTATTAGATATATTTCGGGACAATACAACGTGTGTGGGGAGGGGGTCGCTGCCCTCCGATCACTTTTAGTCTTAAAAAGAGCACTAGACCTTCTGATTGCAAATCCAATGAGTCCCATCCGAAGTTTATATGACCACGCTTTCAATGAAAACCTTATATGTCTCCAGGGCATAACCTACAACCTTTGCCCCGAGAGCTGGGGGGAGGGGGTTGTCATCCTCAAACAGAATTTCCAGACCTTTTAACTAGGTTCATAAAATTGCTATCTCAGAATTTTGATTGGAAGTGTTTGGTGAAACGATGGGCATGAGAGGGGGGCATTTGGCCTCCGATCACTTTTGACTATTAAGAAAGGCACTAGTCCTCTCAATTTCCAATTGAATGAACCCTTTTTAAAGTTTCTACGACAACACTTTTTATAAAAACCTTATATACCTCAAGGGCATAACTTACAACCCTTACCCAAAGGGCTGGGGGGAGGAGTTGTCATCCTCAAAGACATAATTTCAGGACCTTTCAACTAAGTTGCAAAAAATGGCTGTATCAAAGTTCTGATCGGAAGTTTTTGGAGAATAATGGGCGTGGGGGGGCCTTTGTACTCCAATCACTTTCAACTATGAAAAAGGGCACTAGCCCTTTCAATTTCCAATTGAATTCGTGCTTTTTGAAGTTTCTACGACAGCGCTTTCTATAAAAACTTATATGCCCCCAGGGCATAACTTACAACACCTGCCCTGAGGGCTGTGGGGGGGGACGACGACGCTTTCAATAAGAACCTATTATGCCCCAAGGGCATAACTTATAACCCTTACCCTGAGGGAGTTGTTATCCTCAAAGACATAATTTCTGGATCTTTCAACTACGTTTAATAAAATGGCTTTATCAAAATTTTGATCAGAAGTGTTGGGGGAAATGATGGGCGTTGGGGGGAGGGGGGCATTTGCTCTCCGATCACTTTTAACTATTAAAAATAACACTAGTTCTTTCTATTTCCAATCGAATGAGCCGTTTTTGAAGTTTCTACGACAATATTTTCTATAAAAACCTAATATGCCCCCAGGGCATAACTTACAACCCTCGCCCTGAGGGCTTTAGGGGGATTGTCATCCTCAAAGACATAATTTCCTGACCTTTTAACTACGTTGAACAAAATGGCTATCTCAAAATTTTGATCAGAAGTGTTTCGGAAAATGGTGGGCGTGACAGGGGGTTTAGTTGCCCTCAGATCACTTTCAACTGTTAAAAGGGACCCTAGCCCTTTCAATTTCCAATATCGTGGTTACGAACTGTAAGTAAGGAGCTACCCAGCTCAATTGTAACCGAAACTCTAAAAAAACGAGATTTGGATACCAATAGATACATCAAAAGAATCAGATTTTAATGCTGATTTCAAATATATATGTTTTATCAAGTTTAGTCTTACTTATCAAAAGTTAAGTGCCTGAGAAAATATGCCTGATTTTTGAAAAAGGAGGAAACACTCTCTAAATGTTATAGAACCTTAATGAAAATCACACCATCAGATTCAGCGTATCAGAGAACTCTACTGTAGAGGTTTCAAGCTCCTATCTGCAAAAATGTGGAATTTTGTAGTTTTTGCCAGAAGAAAGATCACGGATGCGTGTTTAAATGTTTTTTTTTTGTTTTTACCCGAGGGGTGATCGCATTTACCCCTTCCCACGCCCATGTTTTTCCTAAGGTCATCCGATGAAAACTTTGAGATAGTCATTTTGTTCAGCATGGTCGAAAATATAATAAATATGTCTTTTAGGATGACTTGATTCCCCGAAGTCCCCGGGGGGAGGCCTGAAAGTGACGAACCTTACCCAATGTTTACATATAGCATTGGTTATTTGGAAGTATACAGACGTTTCCAAGGAGGATTTTCTTGTAGTGGGGGGAGGGGTCGGGGGTTATGTGGGAGGATCTTTCCATGGAGGAAGTTTTAATGGGTGAAGGGACATTTCTATGAAGGGGGTGCCGGATTTTCGAGAATCAAACAGTTCGTGGTAACGAACTGTAAGTAAGGAGTGACCCGGCTCAATGGTAACCGAAACTCTAAAAAACGGAATTTTCATGCCAATAGATACATCAAAAGAATAAGATTTTAATTCTGATTTCAAATATATAAGTTTCATCAAGTTTAATTTTACCTATCAAAAGTTAAGCGCCTGAGAAAATTTGGCTGATTTTCGAAAAAAGGGGGGAAGACCCCCTAAAAGTTATAGAACCTTAATGAAAATCACACTATCATATTCAGCGTATCAGAGAACCCTACTGTAGAGGTTTCAAGCTCCTATCTACAAAAATGTGGAATTTTCCATTTTTTGCCAGAAGAAAGATCATGGATGCATCTTTTTTTTTCAGGGGTGATTGTATCGACCCAGTGGTCCTAGAATATCGTGGGAGGGCTCATTGAAACGGAAATTAAAAGTTCTAGTGCCCTTTTTAAGTGATCGAAAAAATGGAGGGCAACTAGACCCCCTCCCACGCTCATTTTTCTCAAAGTCACGCGATCAAAATTTTGAGATAGCCATTTTGTTAAGCATGGTCGAAAATATTATAACTATGTCTTTTCAGATGACTTAATCCCTCGAATCCCCCAGGGGGAGGGCTGAAAGTTATGAACTTTACCCAATGTTAACATATAGCATTGGTTATTGGGAAGTATACATAAGTTTTCAGGTGGAATTTTTTCTGGTAGTGGGGGGTGGGGTGGGTCGGGGGTTATATGGGAGGATCTTTTCATGAAGGAAGTTTTCATGGGGGAAGGGACATTGCTATGAAGGGGGCGCCGGATTTCCATCATTATGTTTAAAAAAATCAGAAATTAAATATAATAAAACAAGTTTTTCAACTGAAAGTAAGGAGCAACATCAAAACTTAAAACGAACAAAAAAATATTAGCAATATGATTGGGTTCACCTTCTAGTCAATGCCTCGCTCTTTAAGCCAAAGATATTTTAGTACTTTCATAAGAGCTATTTATTCTAATTAACGGCCTTTGTGATTAACGGGTCATTTTTAAAGAATTGGAACAAAATTCGAACTTTAGCTTAAAGAGCAAGGTATTGACTAGGGGGCAAACCCCCTAATATACGTATTAAAAATATATGAACATAGAAGTTCGTTACGTAAGTTCATTCGTAAGTTACGTATATTTATTACTAACAAAAACGTTCGTAAATAAAATTCAACAAGTTTCGAGAAAGTCATTTAACCAACTAAAAGTAAAATTAATATGGAAATTTCGTTTTAATTATTCATGCAGGGTGAGCCAAAATCAAAACCTGCATTAATTAAAAAACGTTCACAAATGAAATAAAAAAAAACAAGTTTTTTTTAACTGAAAGTAAGGAACGACGTTAAAACTTAAAACGAACAGAAATTATTCCGTACATGAAAGGGGCTGTCCCCTCCTCAACGCCCCGCTCTTTACGCTAAAGTTTGACTTTCTCACAACTCAATTTTTTTTAAACAATAAAATTTTTTTTAATTGCAAATTTTTTGAATTAACTTTAACGAAATTCACACCATCAGATTCAGCTTATCAACGAACATTATTAAAGAAGCTTCAAACTCCTATCTGCAAAAATGTGGAATTTTGCATTTTTAATTAACTTTAACGAAAATTACGCCATCACATTCAGCTTATCAGAGAACCCTATTAAAGAAGTTTCACGCTCCTATCTGCAAAAAGGTGGAAATTTGCATTTTTTGCTCGAAGAAAGATCACGATGCCAGCCCTCCAAAAAATGGAGGGCAACTAGGCCCCCTCCCACGCTCATTTTTTCTCAAAGTCACCCAATTAAAATTTTGAGATAGCCATTTTGTTCAGCATAGTCGAAAATCTAATAAATATGTCTTTTAGGATGACTTAATCCCCCACAGTTCCCAGGGGAAGGGCTACAAGATATGAACTTTGCCCATTGCTTACATATTGTATTGGTTATTGGGAAGTATACAGACATTTCCATGAAGGATTTTTTTCGGGTGGGGGGGGGGGGCTGGAGGAGGGGGTTACTCGAGAGAATCTTTCCGTGGAGGATGTTTCTTTGGGGTAAGGGACATTTCTATGAAGGGTGCGCCGGATTTCCAAGCATTATTTAAAAAACGATCAGAAATTAAATTAAAAAAAAACAAGTTGTTTCAACTGAAAGTAAGAAGCAACATTAGAACTTAAAACGAACAGAAATTATTACGTATATGAGGGGGTTCTCCCCCAAGTCAATACCTCGGTCTTTACGCTACAGTTTTTTTACTACTACTACTACTACTAACAACTCACCGCAGCACCAAGCCGCCAGCACAAAATTTGAACTTTAGCGTAAAGAGCGAAGTATTGACTAGGGGGCGAAACCCCTAATATACGTATCAAAAATATATGAATATAGAAGTTCGTTACGTAAGTTAATTCGTAAGTTACGTATATTTATTACTAATAAAAACGTTCATAAATAAAATTAAACAACTTTCGAAAAAGCCATTTAACCAAATAACAGTAAAATTAATATGCAATTTTTTTTTAATTATTCATGCACGGTGAGCCAAAATCAAAACCTGCATTAACTCAAAAACGTACAACAATCGTAGGCAGCACGATAGCGCTGCCTAAGTAAAGAACGATGTTTTTTTTCCTCCATACCCGGGCACTTCGTATCGAAGGAGTTGTCGTAGAAACCTCGAAAGGGGCTCACTCGATTGGAAATTGGGATGGCTAGTGCCCTCTTTAATAGTCAAAAGTGATTGGAGGGCAACTAGCACCCCCACGCCCATCATTCCCCCAAAAAAATCCAATAAAAATTTTGAGATAGCCATTTTGTTCAGCGTAGTTGATTTCCAGATAGAAAATATATTTTTGAGGCGGAAACTCTCCCACAACCCTCGGGGAAAGGGTTTTAAGTTATGCCCCGAGGGCGTATAAGAACGATGTTGGCACAATGTATCATTTATTATTATTTTCCTTTAGAGCAGGGCACTTTGTATCGAAGAAGTTGTCATAAAAACTTCGAAAAGGGCTCATTCAATTGGAAATTGGAGTGGCTTGTGCCCTTTTTAATAATCAAAAGTGATTGGAGGAGAACTAGACCCCCCACGTCCATCATTCCCCCAAACACATCCAATTCAAAATTTTGAGATAGCCATTTTGTTCAGCGTAGTTGATTTCCAGATAGAAAATATGTTTTTGAGGAGGACACTCCCCCACATCCTTTAGGGCAAGGTTTGTAAGTTTTGCCCTGAGGGCATATAAGGTTTTTATAGAATGCGTTGTCGTAGAAACTTCAAAAAAGGCTCATTCGATTGGAAATTCAAAGGGCTAGTGCCTTTTTAATAGTTGAAAATGATTGGTGGGAAACTACCCCCCCCACGCCCATTATTCCCCCAAATACATCCAATCAAAATTTTGAGATAGCCATTCTGTTCAGCGTAGTTGATTTCCAGATAGAAAATATATTTTTGAGCAGGATACTCCCCCACAGCCCTCGGGGCAAGGATTTTAAGTGATGCCCTGAGGGCATATAAGAACGATGTTGGTACAAGGTATCATTTTTTTCCTTTAGAGAAGGGCACTTCGTTTCGAAGAAGTTGTTGTAGAAATTTCGAAAAGGCTCATTCAATTGGAAATTTGAGTGGCTTGTGCCCTTTTTAATAGTCGAAAGTGATTATAAGGTAACTAACACCCCTTCCACGCCCACCATTTCCCGAAACACATCCAATCAAAATTTTGAGATAGGCATTCTGTTCAGCGTAGTTGATTTCCAGATAGAAAATATATTTTTGAGTAGGATACTCCCCCACAAACCTCGGGGCAAGGGTTCTAAGTGATGCCCTGAGGGCATATAAGAACGATCTTGGTACAAGGTATCATTTTTTTTCCTTTAGAGCAGGGCACTTCGTATCGAAGAACTTGTCGCAGAAACTTCGAAAAGGCTCATTCAATTGGAAATTTGAGTGGCTTGTGCCCTTTTTAATAGTCGAAAGTGATTATAAAGTGTATTACGGTAATTACCTGGCTTACAAAAAAAAAAAAAATCTGTCTTCCTACTTTAGTAACTGAAATAAATGAGCACTTGAACAAGGTCTAGACCCTACTCATCCATCCAGTTCCCCAGGACAAAACAGTATATCCAATCTGACAATCCGAAAATCAAGTCCAAAATAGAGCAAAATCAGCATCAATAAGCATACGTCAATGTTCCAAAACCAAGCTATAGCACCTTAAATCTACAAAAACATTATATTCCCAAGGTGATCACCACATATCGGGGCTCATCAGATGAAAACTCATTGCCTAAATGGGTTTCGGCGCTTAAATTTCAGTACCCAGGCAATATGAGCGCGCCATGCCATAATCTGACATACCCCTATGTAGTGACACCTATGGAATAAACATAAACAAGATCCAAAATATCCAAAAAATTAAAATATATACCCCAGAAATTTTTTTTTCAAACATCCTTAACCAACCTTCAAATAACACTGAGAGCCGAACCTTCAACCGATTTAAATACAAATAAATAAATAACACTAGTCCTCCACCCGGAACAATTTCACTTTCACTCAAATTCTAAGAATTAAATTTCGAATATTACACCTTAATCTTTACCACAAGTGTCGCAATCCAACCCTCAACTACCGGGAAGATAAACCAAATTCCTTCAACAAGTTACCGTAAAATATCATTCAAGATATCTTGATAACTTTTATTATACTTTTGTAAAAGCTGATTATACTTAAAACAAAGCTTTTTAAATTGCCAAGCAAGTTTATTGGCGGAAAAACCTCTTATGATTAGCTTCTTGCTAAGTAACATACATCTATTTCTAAAATCGATGTAATTAGTACAAATTCTTGCATATCTAAATAGTTGGGAAAAATACGATGAATATGTTATATTTGAATGAATATTACTTTTTGAAAATGGAAAATTAACTATTTCAAAATTAAAATCGTCTGTTTTATTATATATTTTAAAATTTATTGTATTATTAGGTACCACATTAATCTCTAAATCTAGAAAATGGTCATATTTGCCATTTCCATTACTGGATTCCAGCTTTAACTCTGGTGGATATATTTTACTTGAAATCTCTAAAAAATTTTAACAATTTATCACCAGAAGGTCATCTAAATAGCTTTTATTATTTGAGAGCAAATACTTTATGTTACTTGGATTCTTTTTATCCGTCATATAATCGTATTCTAAATAATTTAAAAATAGGTCCGCTATAACTGGACTGGCATTACCCCCCATTGGAATTCCATTACTTTGATAATATAGATTGCCATTAAATTTTATATAAGTATTAAATAGAACAAATTCTAGTAGATCAAAAATCATATCTAGGCTATAACATCTTGAGCTAGTTGTACTATTAAAATAATTAGTCCATCTCGCCTTCTTATTATACGCATCAATTTTTAAAAACGGCAAATTAGACAAAAGAAAAGCTTTCTTAATAATCTTTTTTAAATTTATAAATACTAAATTAATGGGTAAATTTGTATATAATGTAGTGAAATCAAACGAGTCCACTCTTTTGGCTGAAACTAAAGCAAGAGAGTCTATTACTTGCAGCGAATTATTAACGCTCCAGTATGGATTAAACTTAGAAAATTTTTTAATTCCCGAGCAATATGCTTCAAATTTATTTTTGATTTCTCCTAAAATACACGACAAGTCAGTAGCCGCAACTCTGGTCGGACACCTTGCTGCACCCGCAATAAAGCGTGGTTTCGGGGGATTTCTTATGAAATTTTGCCGTCCAATATAAAAACGGAAAATTTTTATCATTATCATTAACCTTAATATTAATTTTTTTTAAAAAGTATATCCTCTATTCCAATCAATAGACTATAATTAACATCTTGAACCTTTTTATATGTATTTGTTGTACTAAGCTCCTTTGTTAAAACATCACAATAAAGCTTCTGACAAATTATTGCAAAATTATTATTCGCTTTATCAATGGGTACAATTACAAAATCTCTCTTTATATTATCAATTGCTTGTTTTATCTTAGAATTATAAAAAACTACATCATTATCATGCTTATTTGTCCTCTTATATATCTTATTTCTAACCTTATTAATAATTAAATTTTTCTAATTCTGAAAACTGTTTTTATTAATTTTCTCTTTTTTGCACCAATTATCAATAAATATTTCTAGATTATTATTTAACCCCCTAAGCAGATTCGAGGGTTTTAGATGATTTGAAAGACGGAATTTAGCCCCCATTTTCTTGTTGTTTTATTATTTACATTCCAAAATAATTTTATTAAATTATTTTTTGATAACTTATTTAAACATTTTATTATGCTAGCCATACCATTAGACTCAAATAGTTTACACAATTCCTTCAAATAGATATCTAAATCTATATTCTTTTTCCTATTGTTTTTCCTATGCTTTCTTGATCGATTTTTACGTTTAACGGGATGATTAAATGAAGGATGGTCCATTAAACCATTTATACAATTAACAACAACATTAGACATGTCTCCATATTTAGCCACTCGATCATTCAACCCTAACGGATAAGCAGTACCGAGGGTATGGATCCAATAGTCTTCACGTTTACGTAAATTTATATTTTTCTCTTCTTTAGTTAGGCAACTACCACCCCTTCCACGCCCACCATTTCCCGAAACACATAACATCAAAATTTTGAGATAGGCATTTTGTTCAGCGTAGTTGATTTCCAGATAGAAGTTATGTTTTTGAGGAGGACACTCCCCCACAGCCTTCAGAGCAAGGGTTGTAAGTTATGCCCTCGGAGCATATAAGGTTTTTATAAAAGGTGTTGTCGTAGAAAGTTCAAAAAAGGCTCAGTCGATCGGAAATTCAAAGGACTAGTGCCCTTTTTAATAGTCAAAAAGTGATTGAAGGACAACTAGCCTCCCCCCCACGCCCATCATTCCCCCAAACACATCAATCAAAATTATAGCCATTTTATTCAGCATAGTTGATTTCCAAATAGAAAATATGTTTTGAGGAGGACACTCCTCCACAGCCTTCAGGGAAGGGTTGTAAGTTATGCACTGGGGGGCATATAAGGTTTTTATAGAAGGCGTTGTCGTAGAAACTTCAAAAAAGGCTCATTCGATTGGAAATTCAAAGAGCTGGTTCCCTTTTTAATAGTCGAAAGTGATTGTAGGCCAACTAACCCCCCTCTCACGCCCACCTTTCCCCCAAACACATCCAATAAAAATTTTGCGATAGGCATTTTATTCAACGTAGTTTTAAGTTCTGTAAATTAGGTTTTTGAGGATGACAACCCCCTCAATTCCTCAGGGCAAGGGTTGTAAGTCACGCTCTGGGGCTTTGCAAATTAATTTAAAAGAAAAAAGATTAAGGGAATATTTTGTATTTTTTCCATTGCTTGACATATTACAACTACCCTAGATGAGGGGATAAGAGGGTAAAATGAAAAAAAAATACAAAGGTTTAGATAACAAATTAAACAGAAGCTTAGACTCAAAGAAGAGTTGAAGGTCAGTATGAGACCCAGTATTTTGTATAACCTTTCTGCCTTTACTTTCAAGCAAATGAGGTAATCCTGTGTGATCAAATTATCTGGTGCACTTCCGTTTTAAATCTTACTGCTAAATGAACATCTAAAATATTCAGCCTGTACAGATCAGACCCAACCACTGTAGCTCTGCAATGGGGGCTGACACATGAGATACCCCCAATGTTAGGTCTACCCTGACACCTAAATTTGCATAAATTTACAATATGGTGATGAGTCTCTTTTCTAGCTTATATATGAAAACCAAACCTGTTATCTGGCTTAAAAAAGAATCTGAGATACAGAAAGGGTCAAAACTGGGAAAGTAAATGTAGTAGAAATCTGGAGACTTGTGAATTATATACCACTCACTCAGGTTTATGCTGTGTAAAACTTGAGAACAAACTGGTTTCTTTGTTAATTTCTTTCAGCTTACCATGAAACAGGTCTAAGACAAGTGACAGAATAGATGGGAAACATATAATTTGGGCTACATATTTGCACATTAGGGGGAGAGTGGGGCAGGGGTAAAGCACTTGGACAGTTTGAAGTTAGAAAACAATTCTTACCTTATAATATGCAGAATAATTGTAACTAACACATTTTTCAGGCAGATCTGCTATACCCCCCCCCCCTTAATGCGCAAATACATAGCCCAAATTTGTGTCTAAAGTAATGAAGAAACCAGTTTGTTCTCAAGTTTTATGCAGCACAAACTTGAGTGAGTGGTGCATAATACACAAGTACCAAACGAAGTTTTAGGAATAATTTATACATAAAAGTATTGCTTGGAAAGGTGTTCTTAAGTACCCTTCTTCACCCTTTCTTTCAAAGATTTTTTTCCAACTGTTTCTTTCTTACTTGTAAGTTTTGGAGATTCTAAGAAAGGGATGCCAATTTTGAAATTCCTAGATTAAGCCAAACTCAATATTTTGTTTACAAAGTTAAAACAGGTTTTCACAAGGATTTAAAGACCCTGTCTTTAAAGAATTGGTACTATCCCATTATCCAGGCCTCTCTAAAAAGTCAAGTTTGGTTAATACTAATGAAATAAAATAGGATGAATATATAATAGTTTAGAAACAAATTTGGGCTATATATTTGCAAATTAGGGGATGGGAAGTAAAGCATTGCATATATTAAATTCATAACCTAACCTAGGTACCTTTACCCCCCTCCTAAAATCCAAAAAAAAACACAGTTTAATATTGTATATGCAATGAAAACCTTGCTTTCATTGCCTGCTCTACAACAGTTAAGATGTCAGAAAATAGGTTTTATCATTGCCAGTGTATAGTGATTAAGCCAAGAGGCCCTGATAATGGGATAGAACCAAAGAATATTTGAAGTCTTGCAAGTACCATATTAAAAGAGAGGTGACAGGGATGTTAATTCATGAAAAAGTAGAGCAGGACAAGGATTTTTTTTAAGAAGAAACAAAAGAAGGTATTTTTTAGGTTTTTAAAGGGGCTTTCGACTATGCTAAACAAAATGGCTATTTCAAAATTTGAATTGGATGTGTTTGGGGAATAAATGGGCGGGGGGGGGGAGACTGTTTAATATTAAGTTTTTTATTGTTTAAAAAAATAAAGTTGTGAGACAGAGTCAAACTTTAGCGTAAAGGGCGAGGCGTTGAGGAGGGGACAGCCCCTTTCATATACGGAATAATTTCTGTTCGTTTTAAGTTTCATTATTTCTAAACGCTGGAGATCATCGCTGAAGAACGGCAGAACTTACAGATCAGCAGAGCTCGGAAATGCAGATCACAGGCTTGTATGTGCTGATGTCCAGCTTCGCCTCCATGCACAGCGATCGGAAAGAAAACCAGTAGCAGTGGATATTGGGAAACTAAAGGAGCCATATACTCGCCAGAAGTATAGTGTTGAGATATCAAATCGCTTTGAGCTCCTGGGCACACTCAACAACAGCGAAGACGCCTGGAAGTATTTTAAATCACAGACCAGCGAAGCAGCACAGCTGGTGCTTGGCAAGCGGAGTTTCCCAAAGAAATCGTGGCTAACTGACGAAACACTGCAGGTCATAGAGCAAAGGCGGAGGGCAAGACTTCTTGGGGACATGGCCACCTATCGAAGGCTGAATGGAGTGCGGAACAGACTTATTCACCGAGACCGAACTCAGTTTGTTGCAAGGAAAGCCGATGAAATCGAACTAGCAGCAAAAAAGAAAGACATGGGTAGCCTGTTCAAGCACCTCCGCGATCTCACAGAAAATAAAACACCAGCATTGGGACCCGTCCTATCCAGGGATGGGACACTTCTCTCTGATGAGGGTTCTTGTCTCGAGCGGTGGAAGGACCACTTCTGCTCACTCCTGAACAACACTAGCCCGTCTATGCCTCCTACTGATAGTTCCAGCCAACCTGGCAGTTCAAGATCCGAAACAGATGCTCCTCCAGACGAGCCTTTCAGCCCCTCAGAAATTGGAAATGCAGTAAAAAGGCTCAAGAACAATAAAGCTGCCGGTATCTGTGGCCTGAGTGCAGAGCTGCTAAAATGTGCAGGTCCTGTTATGCTCCTGTTTCTCCACACCCTGTTCTCTACAATCTGGCAAACCGAGATAATTCCCGAAGATTGGCGGAAGGGTGTCATTATCCCTTTATGGAAGAGGAAAGGTTCTAGAAGCGACTGCTTGAACTACCGTGGAATAACCCTACTGTCTGTCCCAGGAAAACTTTTCTCAATGGTCCTGCTAGATCGATGTCGAAATATCATTCGTAAAATCCGGCGACCGGAGCAAGCTGGTTTCATGTCGGACCGTTCAACCATCGAGCAGATTTTTACGATCCGACAAATCATAGAAAAAGCCACGGAGTTCCGACAAAAAGCTTTTTTTTACCTTCGTCGACTTCCGTGCTGCGTTCGACTCAGTGGACCGAGAAGCTCTTTGGCGGATTCTAGAATCGACAGGCCTCCCTAAGAAATACTGCAGACTCTTCAAAGCTCTACACCATGGGACGGAGAGCTGTGTTCAAGTGAACGGCCGCCGCAGCCCGTTCTTCCAAATCACGACAGGAGTGCGCCAAGGATGTGCAGTTGGCCCAGAGCTCTTCAATGTCATCATAGATTACGTTATGACAAGGACTACTTCACGTCTCAGCTTTGGACTCAAGTTTGGAGATCGTGTCATTACAGATGCTGATTTTGCCGATGACTTGGCCATTCTGGCGGACTCCATGGAGCAGTTGCTGGAAGCGCTTCGAATCCTACGAGAAGAGGCTGCAAAAGTAGGACTGCAGATAAACTGGACTAAAACGAAAATTATGGCCATAGACCCATCCTCTCCTGCTGCCAATCCTTCAGTTAGCCTGGATAGCACCACTAGCATCGAAGTTGTCCAAAGGTTCACCTACCTGGGCTCCATAATTTCTTCAGATGGCTCGCTTCTTTCTGAACTACAAGCGAGAATATCCAAAGCGTCTTCTGCAATGGGCAGACTGAACCGTCACCTCTGGCGAAAACCGAACATCAGTCGCACAACGAAGCTGCGGATTTTCAACGCCCTCGTCGGCTCTGTGATGCTCTATGGAGCTGAGACGTGGCAAGCTTCAGCCGCAACCCTCAAGACAATTGATGTCTTTCAGTCGAAGAGCCTGAGGAGGATCGAAGGTCTACGATGGTTCGACTTTGTCAGCAATGAGAAGCTGCTGCAGCTCACCAAGCAGTCTCGGTTTTCGACCCAAGCAGCCGAGCGAACACTACGATGGTTCGGACACCTACTTCGAATGCATCCACACATACCTGCGAAAACGATCCATGACTTCGACCCTGTCAAAGCCGGCTGGAAGCGACCTCGCGGCCGACCGAAGAAACGATGGTCTGACAGCCTGTCCGAGTTCCTGGCGATGGCAAATATCAGGTTGAGTGATGTGCAAACACTTGCCATGGACCGAAGTGGATGGAGGAGGCAGACGTCACTCTCTACGCCGAGCAGCGCCCGGCAGGAGACATAAGTCAAGTCAAGTCAAGTTTTAAGTTTTAATGTTACTCCTTACAGTCAGTTAAAAAACTTGTTTTATTTATTTAATCGCATATAGCGACGACTCATTCAAGTACGGGATTCTCCCTGTTTGAACTAATGTATGTTGAAAGTCCTCGTTAAATGTTGGATCATCTGAAAGAATCTGGGAAGTCCAACGACAGCGAAACATTGCCAGGGGTGAAACACACCATCGACTTAAGGCGATACAGTACCTTAAAAATCACTATGCAAGCTTGAAAATTCTCCTCATTTTGATCGAGAAACAATTAAAACAATTTCATTTATTTATCGATGCTGATTTGTAGTAGTTTTATACTTGGTAGATTATTTGATTTTATTTTTGCTCATTTTTTGTTTAATGGAGTTCTTTACTTTTCTTTGAGAAACTTATTTTGTGGAAAAAGTTTTTTCAATTAATTTTTGTTCGTTTTATATTCACATAGTCTTTTCAGGTAAAATAGAAATAATACTTTAAATCTTTTCGTGTTTTTAAGAATTTATATTTTGTCCTGCTATTTGTATACTGGAGAAAAACACCCTTTAAAAAATTTGGACGCAAATAGTAGTGTTTAATTTAGTTTCATACCTCCTCTAGTTGACCTGAAATGGAGAACTTGATACCATTCACAAAAAAATCTGTTAACTTTTTTTGATAGCTTGGATACACTTGCACTATTTTGATTTGGTTAAATTTTAAGAGCATAAGTAGCCCCGAAACATAATACCCTCATTAACACAGTGCATTTCGATTTATCTTATGGCAACATTTAGTTTTTAAACATAAAGGCAACTGGGAGGGTGGTCGTGGGCTTAGTTTCTCTCCAATCACTTTCGACTATTAAATAGGGCATCAGCCCTTTTTATTTTTAATCGAATGAGCCCTTTCCGAAGTTCCTGCGACAACTCCTTCGATTCAAAGTGCCCTTGCCTAAACAACAACACAAACAAAAAAATAATACATTATACCCACAACGATCTTTAGTATAAAAATGTCAAGCCTTCCAATTTTCAATTGAATGAGCCCTTTTGGAGTTTTTACGACAACACTTTGTATAAACACCTTATATGCCCCCGAGGCATAAATTACAACGCTTACCCTAAGGGCTGTGAGGGTGGTTGTCATACTCTAAGACCTAATTTCCAGAAATTTCAACTACGTTAAACAAAATGGCTATCTCAGAATTTTGATTGGATGGCTATCTCAGACTTTTGATGGTTTTTGAATTGTGGTAATCCCTTGCCAAAATAGAGAATCATCATTTGTAATAATTGCAAATTTTCGTCTTTTGAGCCTTTCTACTGACATTATATAACTGGTTGCGTTTAAAAAGGTTTTATTTCTTAAGGGTTTTGAATTGTTGTATTCCCTTGTTAAAATACATACAGATATTTTTGCAATTTCAAGTTTTTTGCTCTTTAATTTAATTTCACACTACAGTTTTTCAAATATATTTGATTATTGAAGCTAGTCCGATTTCTAACAACGATATGTACTAAGCTTGAAACTTTTTTTTTTGAGGTTTTTAAATTGTTGTAATCCCTTGTCAAAATATAACCATCATTTGTAATAGTTGCAAATATTTGTTTTTTGGCCTTTCTACTGACATTATATAACTGGTTGCGTTCAAACCTGTAAGCTTAATCACGTAGCGAATGAATTTTATCTAACAAAAAACACACTAATAAAAAAATTTTCAGGTAGGCCTATTTTTCTTTTTTGAATTAAAACATTAAAATTATTGCATAGGCACCGTAAATATTTTTGCAGTTTGCATAATAGCTTCAGCAATTCTGAACTAAACTTAAAAAATTTGTCGACTTTTTTTCATGTCTTAAAAAGACATTGCTTATATTTATAAGAAAAGAAATTCGGTATTGATATTTTTAACTAACAATGATTTCTGCTAAGCTTCAAACTTTTGGTTTTCTTGTTTAAGTTTTTGAATGGTTGTAATCCCTTGTTAAAGTAAATACCAATATTCTTGTAATTACCAGTTTTTTTTCTCTTTACGCAATTTAATGTATTTTCATACTAAGGTCTATCTATATACAAATATTTTTGCAATTACCAGTTTTTTTGCTCTTTACGCAACTTAATGTATATTCATGCTGTGTCTTTTCAAAGATTTAAAGTCACTTATTGCGTCAAATATGGTTATTAATAGACAATCGGTGTTAGAAATCGGAGTTCAAAAATCAAATATCTTTGAAAAGATGCAGTATGAAAAGACATCAAAAATGCATTTTTTTTTGTATAAGGTGATTTGTTTTAAAATGTTTTCTTTTAATTAAAAACAGCACTAAAACTTTTAATTTCCGTTTGAATGAGCCCTCTCTTGACATTCTAGGACCACTGGGTCGATACGATCACCCCTAAGGAAAAAAACAAACAAACAAAAATAAACACGTATCTGTGATCTTTGTTCTTGCAAAAAAGCTTCACATTTTTTGTAAATAGGAGCTTGAAACCTCTACAGTAACGTTCTGTGATTTTCAGGTGGTGTGATTTTCATTAAAATTCTATGGCTTTTAAGGGGGTATTTTCCCTTTTTTTGAAACTTGGGAAAATTTTCTCAGGTTCGTAACTTTTGATGGGAAAGACTAAATTTGATGTAAGAGTAAAAAACTAAAATTGTATAATTAAAATCAGCATAAAAATTCGATTCTTTTTTATGTATCTATTGGTATAAGAAATTCCGTTTTGTAGAGTTTCGGTTACTATTGAGACGAGTCGCTCTTACTATACAGTTCGTTACCACAAACTGTTTGATATTTGATTGTTAAAGAAAGTCCAATTTCTAACAACGATTTCAACTAAGCTTCAAACTTTTGTGTTTTATTTTTTAAGGTTTTTGAATTGCTGTAATCCCTTGTCAAAATAAAGAATCATTATTTGTAATAATTGCAAATTTTTGTCTTTTGGGCCTTCTTACTGTCATAAAATAACTGATTATGTTCAAACCTGTAAGCTTAATCACGTAGTAAGTTGATTTTATCAAACAAAAAACAAACTAATTTTATAATTTTCAGGTATTTTTCTAGTTTGAATTAAAATATTAAAATTATTGCTCAGGCACCTCAAATATTTATGTAGCTTACTTAATAACTTTAGCAATTCTGAACTAAACTTATAAAAAATTTCAACTTTTTTTCATGTCTTAACAAGATATTAATTATACTTATAACAAAAAAATTCAGTAATGAGGTTTTTCTAACAACGATTTTTACTAAGATTTAACATTTGGTTTTATTTTATACAGTTTTTGAATTGTTGTGATCCCTTGTTCAAATATATACAAATATTTTTGCAGTTGTATGTTTTTTGCTCTTTACGCAATTTAATGTCTTTTTATACTGCACTATTCAAAAATATCTGATTAAAAACCCTTATATGCCCCCCAGGGCATAACTTAAAACCTTAGACCTGAGGGTTCTGGGGGGACTGTCATCTTCAAAAACCTAATTGCCAGAATTTTCATCTACGTTGAACAAAATGGCTATCTCGAAATTTTGATTGGATGTGTTTGGGGAAATGGTGAGCTTCAGAGGGGGATAGCTGCCCTCCAGTCACTTTTGACTATTAATAAGAGTACTAGCCCTTTCAATTTCCAATCGAATCAACACTTTTTGAAGTCTTTACGAAAACACTTTCTATAAAAAGTTTATATGCCCCCAGGGCATAACTTATATTCCTTGCCCTGAGGGGTTTTGGGAGTTTATCATTCTCAAAATCATCATTTCCATAAATTTCAACTAGGTTGAACAAAATGGCTATCTCAAAATTTTAATTGAATGTTTTCGAGAAATGGTGGGTTTGAGAGGGGGGTTAGTTGTTCTCCATTCCTTTTCAACTATTAAAAAGGGCACTAGCCCTTTCAATTTCAAATAAAATGAGCCCTTTTTGAAGTTTCTACGACAACACTTTCAATAAAACCTTATATATCCCCAGGGAATAACTTACAACCCTTGCCCTGAGGGCTCTGAGGGGGTTGTCATCATAAAAACCCTAATTTCTAGAACTTTTTACTACGTAGAACAAACTGAATATCTCAAAATTTTGATTGGATGTGTTTGGAGAAATGGTGGGTGTGAGAGGGGGGTTAGTTGCCCTCCAATTACTTTCAACTGTTAAAAAATTCACAAGCCCTTTCAATTTCCAATCGAATGAGCCCCCTTTGAGGTTTTACGACAACACTTTCTATAAAAACCTCATATGCCCCCAGGGCATAACTTACAACACTTGCCCTGAGGGCTGTAGGGGGTTGTCATCCTAAAAGACAGAATTTCCAGAACTTTTAACCACGTAGAATAAAATGGTTATCTCTAAATTTTGATTGTATATGTTTGGGAAAATGGTGGGCGTGAGGAGAGGGGGGTTAGTTGCCCTATTAAAAAGGCCACTAGCCATTTCAATTTCAAAATAGAATGAGTCTTTTTGAAGTTTCTACGATAACGCTTTTCATAAGAACCTTATATACCCCCAGGGCATAACTTACAACCCTTGACCTGAGGGCTGGGGGGGGGGGGTGTTGTCATCCTTACAGACCTAATTTACAAAACTTTAAACTACGTTGAACAAAATGGCTATATAAAATTGTGATTGTATGTGTTTGGGGAAAAGTGGGCGTGAGAGAGGGGCTAGTTGCCCTCCAATCACTTTAAACTATTAAAAAAGGCACTAGCCCTTTGAATTTTCAATCGAATACACCATTTTTCAAGTTTCTACGATAAAGCTTTCAATAAAAATCTTATATACCCCCAGGGTATAACTTAACCCTTGTCATGAGGGCTTTGAAGGGGTTATTATCCTCAAAGACCTAATTTCCCGAACTTTCAACTACAATGAACAAAATGGCTATCTCATAATTTTGATTGGATGTGTTTGGATAAATGGTGGGCGTGGAAGGGGTGATAGTTGCCTTCCAATCACTTTTGACTATTAAAAAGGACACTAGCCACTTCATTTTCGAATCGAATGAGCCCCTTTTGAAGTTTCTACAACAACACTTTCTATGAAAAGCTTATATGCCTCCAGGGTATAACTTATAAGCCTTTCCTTGAGGTGTGTGTGGGGGGGTGTCATCCTCAAAGACCTATTTTTCAGAACTTTCAACTATGTTGAAGAAAATGGCTATCTCAAAATTTTGATTTGGATGTGTTTAGGGATAAGTTGGGCATGACAGGTGGTTAGTTACCCTTCAATCACTTTCAACTATTAAAAGCGCAGTAGCCCTCTGAATTTCCAATTGAATGAGCCTTTTTTGAAGTTTCTACAACAACGCTTTCTATAAAAATATTATATGCCCCCAGGGCATGGGAGTAGGCAGCATCTTGTGTAGAGGGGGGCAGCCGCTTCTGTGACGGAGGGGGGAGGGATATTACTAGTACTTCCCGAGGTCCTTTGAATATAGGTCTTGAGAAACTAGTCCTTCTATATTTCACTAAAACTTGGCCTTTAACATTTTCCATGTTCTACTTTTCCTGCAACAGTATAACATAAGAGACCCACTATCCTACTTCCAATTTTCAGAAAACATAAACACCACAAAAGTGATTTGACACAAATAACATTATGGTTAGATAACAGCTTCTTCTAAGAATTCAATTCAAAAGTTTACCGTTGGGCAAAATTAAATATCAAAATTGTAATAGGGGAGACCGGCCCACGTTTAGCCAAAGCAAACAGTTTCAATATAAAAACCTATGGGGCTTCTGGTGGATTATAAAAGCTCTGACAGATGGCAGTGTATGTTTTTAAAATGTCTGACCTCAATTAATACTTTTACCAAAAATATCAGATTGGATCAGGTGTTATGGTGATTAACTCTGGAATTTTGTTCAATTTTGTCTGAAAGCCTACGCCTAATTACGAATACTAGAAAACTCGCGTTGTAGACTCACATTGTATTCTCTTTTTATTTGCCTGTTTTTGGCAGCTTTCGAGACGTGCCATCTTCACCAGTTTGCTGTTAGTATTTTTTCATCCTGTGGGATAGTGAATTACCATGTTCGGCCACAATACCCAAGGTAAATTCGGCATGCCGTACCAAGTTGTCCAAAAGTGGGCTATGCTTGTAAAAGCAGTGTAAACAGCATATTTAAAGGTTGAAGGCAAGCTTAAAACCCAAAACTGTGTTATTTCTGGCGTTGTTTAATCCATTCAGAACAGTAGGTGAGCTGAAGTTCAATTTTTTCCTGTTAAATTTTATTAAAGATAAAATGATTAAAAGTAAAACTGAAGAGATATGAAAGAAAGGTGGCTGTGATCCAGAAGAAAATAAAATAGCAGTTTTTTCTGTCTTATTCTACAAGAAGTCAGTTGGATTCTTTGGAAGTACCATGGGTGTCCCTAGAGGAACGCTGCAAGACTACATTAAAAAAGATTTTGAGAAGCTGAATATCCCTCTAAAAAGTCTGGACCTGAATTTCTTTACACCCTGTTACAACAAATGATAAATATTTACAGAGGGACCAGAAAAAAGACTAAAAACTTACTTGAAAACGATAGCTGATATGCTTTCGACTGTATTCCCCTAGAAGCGTGTAGATTTGCATACACGTATGCCATTATTAAGAGCATAAAAGTACCGGATAACGGAACTGCAAAGGCAGTGGAGACAGTGGAGGAATTACAGGTTAAGATTGGTACCGTGGTTTTATGGACTGCCTTAAAACTCTATCAGTTAGAACGCCAAAAAGTACAAGCCTATGTCGGACAACTGCTTTCAACTGTCACAGTGTAGGAGCTTTCTTTAACAGCCTGGATTGAGGCCTATATAAACACATGTTCACATAAAAGTACCGGATAACGGAACTGCAAAGGCAGTCGAGACAGTGGAGGAATTACAGGTAAAGTTTGGTACCGTGGTTTTATGGATTGTCTTAAAACTCTATCGGTAAGAACGCAAAAAATACAAGCCTATGAAGGACAACTACTTTCAATTGTCACAATTGTCACTACTTTCAATGTTCAATTGTTTCATTCTTTAACAGCCTGGATTGAGGCCTATATAAACACATGTTCAGACCACAAGACATTTTAAATTTTGACGAATCAGGTTTGAAAAAATCCACAGCCCTGGTAAAATCATTGCACAGCGAGGCCAGAAGTAAGTAGGGAAGGTCACATCAGCAGAAAGAAGTCAGTTGAACACGATTTTTGCTGGGGTTAATGTGTTGGGAACACAGTCGCTCCTCTAATTATGTCCCCACAAAAACAGTATCCGGAAATTTTACTCAGGGGAGCTTTACCAGGAATCATCACGATCAGCTCAGAAAATACTTCTGGCTGGATGACTGCCTCTCATTCTTTGCTTTACTTGCAGCATTTTATTAATCAAGTCAAACCCAAAATATCAAAAGGAAAACAATATGAAAAATTCACAAGTGCTCACTGACACCCCCAAGAAAGAATGCATTACTGCTAGGATAAAAGCTGTATCTGCCAAAAAGCCCTAGTCCTGGAACGGAAGAAAGTCAGACAAGTGAAAAGACTAAAAAGCAAAAGGCATGTCTCTTGCAACAAGAGTTACAATTAGAGTGACAATTCTGACGTCGATGATCCTGTCTACAACAACTCTTCAGAACTCAGCATAGACATTGAAGACAATCCCCCTGCCAGCAACTTCTAATTTGACACTGAGAAAGGCAAGGCTGGTGATTACATTCTGGTTGAGCTGAAGAGCAAGAAAGGGAATTCTGTTCACAATATTATCATTATCAAAAAGTAGCAACTGAAGAACTTAAGGTTCACTTTTGGAAAGAGACTGGAGCAAGAGACTTTGCGCTAACTGACGAGATGGATAGTGTCTTAAAGACAGAAGTTGAAATAAAACTGCCACCACTGAAAGGTAGAACACCGAGATTAGCGGAGCGGCGAACTTTTGGTGTTGATCAGTCAATGAATAATTTGAAATTACTACTCTTTAGTTTTTTTTAAACCTTAATGAAATTCATTTTGTAGTTTTTTATGCTGACCATATTCTTTCTTAATTTTATAGCCGAAAAACAAGCTTTAATGTTCCCCTTGTCACTTTTCTTTTGTCCGGTGGCCAAACGTAAGCCAGAGACGACCGAACCAGTGCCAGGGTGGCCCAGGCTTGGCTTTCTTGACCACTTGGATAGAGAGGCATCCAGGTGGAAAAATGATGTAGTATTTCTAATTGTCTTTTTCAAGGATGGTATTGAATGAGTTACTTTTGCTTTGGCATGCTCAGCAACTTCTTATCGCTTGAATCAATTCATGGAGAGTTAAACAAGTCAAAATCTGCCGATCGTGGGCAAGTCTCCTATCTATATATCGGACCGAAAATCAATATTAAAGATCGAAACGTAAATATTGATATCACAAAGGATATTTGGAAATTTCTGTTTATTTCCAGCTTTTTTAAACATCTACCAGGTAACATCCAACAAAAAATTCCAACATACGAAAAGTTCTCGCTAATATCTATCGTAAATTTGAAGTTCCAGGGGTGGGGCATCTGCCCCCCCCACCTGACCCCCTTCCCTAAGCCCATGCCCCACGGCATAACTTGAAACCATTGTTCTGAGGGTTGTGGGGGAGTTTCTACTAAAAAACATAATTTCTATATAAAAATCAACTATGCTGAACAAAATCACTATCTCAAAAGTTTGATTGGATGTATTTGGGGAAATGGTGGGCGTGAAAGGGGTGTTAGTTGCCTTTCAATCACTTTTAACTATTAAAAAGGGCACTAACCTCTCCAAGTTCCAATCGAATGATCCCTTTTCAAAGTTTCTACGATAATTCCTTCGATACAGAGTGCCTCGGTATGAAAAAAAAAATATTGTTCCAACATCGTTCTTTTACTTAGGCAGCTCCATTGCGCTGCCTATGATTAAGGCTCTTAAGGGAAATTTTCAGACTTCAGACCTATCTAGATCGTTTTTTGTGCAAGAATATTTCAAGATTATTGTACGCGTTTACACCCCCGGCGATTACACCTGCCCCCTGAAAATATCCCCCGCAGAAAATGAACCCCCCCCCCCCTCCGGGGAAAATAAGGCTTTCCATGTTTGAGTGTTTTATTTTAATATTGTTTTTTTATTTTCTGTAGGGAGAAGGAATTTTGGTACGGCGGCGCAAACAATGTTGACCACAAACACCAATGTTTTCATCAGTGTTTCTCACATCACAGCTTAAATTTACAATTTTACTTTCTCTACTCATTGACAATACACTTTCATAGGATACTCCACCTAGTAGCTACTGGTAGCAACCAAACTGTCATATTCTTGTAAAAGTCTCTTACCTCTCTTCACACTTCTTTTTGTATTTTTTTTTATAACAGCCATTTAATCTTCAATAAGATCCCTCTCTGCTTTAAATTAAAAAAAAAAATAATTAACTTTTTGGCATCAATGCTTTTTGACATGAAGATTTCAAGATATTATCATTTAAATATAATACCTTCCTAGCCCCCCTCCCTCTGGATACCACCTTGATAGAATACCGTCTCTACTTTAAATTAAAAAAAGATAAATTTTTGGCATCCCTGCTTTCAATAAAAAAAATTCAAGGTACTATCACTTAAATATAATACCTCCCTAACCCCCCCCCCCGCCCTCTGGATACCCCCTTGATAGAATACCGTCTCTGCTTTAAATAAAAAAAATAAAAATTATTGGCGTCCTTGTTTTCAAAAAAATAGAGGTATTATCATTTAAATGTGATATCTCTCTACCCCCCCCCCCTCTGGATACCACCATGATAGGATACAGTCTCTGCTTTAAATTAAAACAAATAATTAACTTTTTGGCATCCCTGCTTTCAATAAAAAAAATCTCGATATCATAATTTAAATGTAATACCTCCCTACCCTCCCCCCTCTCTGGATATCACCTTGATAGGATACCGTCTCAGCTTTATATTAAAAATAATTTACTTAATAATTAACTAGAACACTATATGGTTAGAAGAAACGCGCGAAATAACGTTTAACACCTTAGTGTTCCTTGAAACAAAACTTGAGGTATGAGTAAAAGGGTACAGTGACAAGAACACAAATGTCGAAATTATTCAGATATACCTCAAATTATTGGAAAACTGAGTCATAGATTCGCCGTGACATTCAATAAGATCCAAAGAATCTAATTAAAAGGGAGCACACACAAAAGACAAATTAGGCCAGTAGCCTATGAGAAATTGCAAAATACCCAAGACAATAAACAAGTCCCAATGGGGGGCCTTGGGTCTATAAAAATATTTCAATGATGTCCCAGGGAATTTGATATCATTTTCTTCCGATTCCACTTTAAATAAAAAAAAATTATCCTTTTACCATCCCTGCTGTCAATTAAACAAAAATAAGATATTATCATTTAAAAATGATAGCCTCCTATTCCCCTCTATAGGCAATAATTTACGATTTTTGTATGAATCATATTTTTGGGGTAACTTCCGTTTCAATCTTTAATTCCCCAACCTTGTACATAGCTTAGTCTATAGCTATATTTTTTCTCAATAGAAAGTTGTTTTTTTTTTGTTTTTTTTGGGAGGGGGGGAAATTTTTTCAGAAAGAAGATTGTATTTTCTTTAATCTATCAGGCGTTCAACAATTGTGTATTAAACATTAAGAAAATCTTATCTAAAAACAGCAAAAGAAAAAAAATTCTGCAAACTTACGATTCAGCTACAGAAACAATATGTCGACAATCAATTTCAAAATCCAACTGAAGTTGTATAGTAGTGAATGTGTTCTATTCAACTTAAAAGTAAAATTCTTGACTACAAATGATGTAAGGAATAGCAATTGGGAAACTGCACTCGAAAGTATTTAATCTTATTTCATAAAGACGATACTTGTTTTGTCAACATATGGAGACTGTGTGTATTCCAATTGCATCTGTCTGGTTTTTATGCAAAGTAACAAAACAGACGAAAATTAACGAACAAGAGAGTAGTGAAGAATTATGGTATGTAAAGTAATATTTGCAGGGAAAGTCACTGGTGATAAATCGCTAGGAGTGGCACCGTGATTGGGTGATTTTCGGGGAACCAAATTTTTTTTCGGGGTGACGCATAGATTTTCAGGGAAATACCCGAAAATTCGGGGATAGTGCAAGCTCTGCTT
>JAQQPU010007944.1:0-12175 GCA_029168905.1 Artemia sp. Kazakhstan ARC1039
TCTGCGACGACTCCTTCGATACGAAGTGCCCGGGTGTGGAGAAAAAAAAAACAAAAAAAAACAACACATTGGGCCCACATCGTTCTTTACTTAGGCAGCGTTAGCGCGCTGCCTATGAAATTGCTTAAGGATTGTTCTGGGTACCCGGCTGACTAACCGTATTTCAAACAATAGGCTTTACGAAAAATGTGGTTCAATACCGCTCTCTAGGGCTATAATGAAAGAAAGGCTGAGGTGGCTAGGGCACGTTGTGCGGATGAAGGATGACAGATTGCCGAAGATTGTTTTTTTCGGCCACCCATCTAGGGCTAAATGGAAAGCAGGTCGTCCTCGTCGGGGGTGGGAGGACGTCATAAAGAAAGATTTAAAGGAAATGGAAACATCATGGGTGGGTGTAAAAAGGGAGGCTTTGAATATATTGGGATGGAGGAGGAGCGGGCATAGCAGCGTTGGCCTCAGGCGGCACGGTGCTGCGGTGAGTAGTTAGTAGTAGTAGTAGTCTCACTTCATAATATACAAAATAATTGTACCTAATATATTTTGAATGCAGACCCCCCTATAGGTTACTTCCTCCCCCTCTAATGTGCAAATATATAGCTCAAGTTTGTTTCTATAGTATAATATTTTCATTATTTTTGTGATATTTCATTAGGATTGAAGGTCAAAGAAACAGGCTCAAATTAAATGAAGCACTTGAGTGTTTGCCGTATAATACACAAGTACCATCGCAACTTTAAGGTAGTATAAAGACCAATGTGGCAGGCAAATGTGGTTTAAGCAATTATATTCTTTAAAATATTATAAAAGTGGCGTTATTGATACTGTCCAAAATCGTTGTCTCTTCTGCTACTGAATGATTTAAAAATAAAAAATAAAATATATAAAGCCTTTCCAAGAACATAACTTACAAAAGAGAATAAGTATGATCTTAAAAATTAATGTGAATTTCAAAAATTGCGTTAAAACTTCAGATCAAAAATTGATACAACTATTTATCATCAGAATTATATCTTAACCTTAGTAATTATTATGTTAATGATTAATATAAAAATAAGTTTCAGCTAAATAAGTTTCCACGTTACTTATAAACCTCTTTACTAGGATGTTCGTTGCAGTTTGCTACCCCGAAATGTTTGAAAGATTCAACAGATGCTTGTTAACCAATGATGGAAAAAGAAGTATAACAAATCAGCTGTTTTTTCGTTTGAGGGGTATTTTTTTATGAAAAAATATAAATATTTTTTTTAATTGAATTTTTTTATCAGCAGTTTTTTTCGTTTGAGGAGTATTCTTTTATGAAAAAAATAAATAATGAATTGTTTTTTTTATCAGCAGTCTTTTTCGTTTGAGAGGTATTTTTTTATAAAAAAAAATATAAGAAATTAATTTTTTTTAATTTCTTGTTTTTGAATCAGCAGCTTTTTTCGTTTGAGGGGTATTTTTTGTAAAAATTTATTTTTTTTAAATCAGCATTTTTTTTTCGTGTAAGGGGTTTTTTTTAAAAACAAAAAAATTTTTAAACACGAAAAACGGGTTTTAATTTTCTAAAAAGCAGTGAACTACAAAACAATTAATTATGCACAAAAGCTCCGAATATTTCGGCCCCACATTTTTTTGTGCGGAAAAAAACCCACAGGGGTTTTTTTTGGGCGGAAGAACTCAAGAACCCAAGAGTTTTTGAAGATCCTGCAAATGAAAAAAATTACAATTTTTCCGCTTTGCATATATGTTAACGGGAAGGTGAAAGAAGCAATAGAAATCAAGCTACTGTAAAATTATTAGAAAACATCTTGTTTTGCGTATTTAAAAATATTGTGTTGTATGATCTTATTTGACTTATAATATCTATGGTCTTATTTGGGTTATAATATATTATCATTACTAATTATTATTATTGTAACTATTTTGCTATTATTACTTTTTATAATCATTGTTATTGTTATTATTATTATTATCATCATTATTACAATTACTACTAGGCCTACTATTATCATAATCTAGTCACAAAGAAAAATGCGAAAACTAGCAGCAGAAAACTAATGATTCATCTAAAAATACAAAAAAAAACTTATGAAATGGTGTTTAAACTAAAGTCTCTCTTTATACGGCTTTTGAATCCTTTTTACGGTGTTATCTGCACATAAAGACGCCCTAAACCGTAACAAAATTTAGCGTGGTTTTAAATAGATTGGTTGGCCAAGAAAACAGGATAATTTCCACAGGTCCAAACTCCAGGTGAGTCTTAGAATAAGAAAAAAAATGTTGCAATGCCTTCAGGCAGTTGTCATGAGAAAGCAGGAGCGTTTTTTTCTTTTTTTTTAGGAGTTTTTTTTTCTTTTTTTTATTACCACCTCCTCTGAGTGGCACTATAATAAAAATTATAATATAATAAAAATATATCTAAATATTTCAATATTTCTAAATATCGAATTTCAATATTTTTAAATATTGACATATAGTGCCAATAAATAAAAATATATAAAATTATGTTTATTCCTTGAAGTCAGAATGAACTAATATTTTATTCAAATTGCATTTGAGCATTTTTAGATTTTTTTATCATTTCCTTGAGGATGCATCACCCCTCAGGCCTATATACTCCACTGCTAAACTTTTCTCAATATTTTTTTTTGTTTTAGATACCCATTTTTAGAAAGTTATTATTTTTCGCAAATTCATATACTGACAATACTTTTAATTAATACTAGTAATAGAAGCAAGCGAATCAACATTATCTTAACCCTTAGGTCAAAGTAATAACCCAGCTCTACTTAGGGGATGTCTACTACTGTTATATCAATCTTCTTAGAAGCCTTCGCAGTGACAGAATAACAGTAGAATCATTAGTACTACAATGGCTCTGTGTCGAATCTCTTCTGTTCGACTAATTTATCATTTCAAATCGTTGTATTCGCCTATCGGGCCATTGCTGGCGGTAAGCTTTTGACCAGCATATAAGCAAATGGTAATTAAAGTTAAACATTTTGGTAAATTCTTATTGTTTGTATGTATTATATAAAATTACTGAGGTTTGATGATGACCTGACAATTGTTAGTTAAGTTTAAGGTAATATCTTCTTCCGATGATCCTGGACTGTCACATTAACATGTTTGCTTAAGTCTACGCTCACAAATATTGGTTGTTCGACCAAGTTAAAACACACTACTGTAAACAACAACACAAAAAACACACTGGCTACTCATGTAATTTCAAAAAAAAAATATTTAAACATACAAGGACCTCAACTTAAACAGAGATACTGGGAATATTTTCATATATTCAAAGTCTGATAATTGAACACAAAGGATTACTTTCTCTCTTATTTTGGATTTGTCAAATTGCAACAAAAACCGACATGTTTTCTCATTTTAATGCAATTTTTTTTTAGCAATGTTAAAACAAATCAGTTCAGTAGACCAACTGCTAGGAAAATAGTCCTTACCCAATCTAGTATGTGAATCGTCTTCCTTTCCACATAAATACCTAATAAACCTAAAATTCAACAAAGACCTAAAAACAGCAACCAATCCACATATATGTATAAATTATTAACATTAAACACGGAAGTAGAATATACTAACACTTAGCTATTCCTTATGAGCAGTGTAGAAACAACTGATGGAATAGTCAATAAGATGACAAAAATATTTACAAAAGAACTTAATTATTCTGCTTAGAAATAAATCTCTTAGTAGCATTCAAATCTACTGTCCTCTGACGTTGTTTATTTAATTTATACCCCAGGTGATTTTGTAAGGACTGACTTACAATTTCTGACTATAGATTCATTAAAAAAAAACGTAATAATAAATGCGCCCACAAAACAATGAATAGAACAAATGGGTCTATAACAAGTAAAAAAAAGGAGAATCAAACAGTTCGTGGTAACGAACTGTAAGGAAGGAGCGAGCCGGCTCAATGGTAACTGAAACTCTAGAAAACGGGATTTGATACCAAAAGATGCATCAAAAGAATCAGAATTTAATGCTGATTTCAAATATATAAATTTAATCGAGTTTATTCCTACCAATCAAAAGTTACGCGCCTGAGAAAATTTGGCTGTTTTTCGAAAAAAAGGGGGAAAGACCTCTAAAAGTTGTATAGCCTTAATGAAAATCACACCATCATATTCAGCGTATCGGAGAACACTACTGCAGAGGTTTCAAGCTCCTATCTACAGAAATGTGGAATTTTGCCTTTTTTGCCAGAAGAAAGATCACGGATGCGTGTTTATTTTATTTTTTTTTTCCCCAGGAGTGATCGTATCGATCCAGTGGTCCTAGAATATCGTGGGTGGGCTCATTGGAACGGAAATGAAAATTTCTAGTGCCCTTTTTAAGTGACCAAAAAAATGGAGGGCAGCTAGACCCCCTCCAACGCACATTATGTGGGAGGATCTTTCTATGAAGGAAGCGACATTGCTATGAAGGGGGCGCCAGATTTCCCAGCATTCTTTAAAAAAGGTCAGAAATTAAATAAAAAAAAAAGTTCAACTGAAAGTAAGGAGCATCATCACAACATAAAACGAACAGAAAATATTACGTATATCATTGGGTCCACCCCCTAGTCAATATCTCGCTCTTTAAGCCAAAGATATTTTATTACTTTCACAAGAGCTATTTATTCTAATTAACGGCCTATGTGATTAAGGGTCATTTTTAAAGAATTGGAACAAAATTCGGAATTTAGATTAAAGAGCCAGGTATTGACTAGGGGGTGAACTCCCTAATATACATATTAAGAATATATGAATGCAGAAGTTCGTTACGTAAGTTAATTCGTAAGTTACGTATATTTATTGCTAATAAAAACGTTCGTAAATAAAATTAAACAAGTTTCGAGAAAGCCATTTAACCAAATAAAGTAGAATTAATATGCAAATTTTGTTTCAATTATTCTGACCCAAAATCAAAACCTGCATTAATTCAAAAACGTTCAAAAATTAAATAAAAAAAACAAGTTTTTTTTTTAACTGAAAGTAAGGAACGACGTTAAAACTTAAAACGAACAGAAATTATTCCGTATATGAAAGGAACTGTCCCCTCTTCAACGCTTCGCTCTTTACGTTAAAGTTTGACTTTCTCATAAATCTATTTTTTAAACAATAAAAAAATTAGCGTAAAGAGGGAGGCGTTGAGGAGGGGACAGCCGCTTTCATATACGGAATAATTTCTGTATTGTTATTTCTGGTATAGTATTGGTTTTGGTTTATTGGAAAGCCATTTAGCACAAGAAAAGTAAAATTAATATGCAAATTTTGTTTTACTTATTCAATGACGGTGGGCCAAAATAATAGCTGCATTAACTAAAAAACGATCAGGAATTAAATAAAAAAAATCAAGTTTTTTTAACTGAAAGTAAGGAGCGACATTAAAACTTAAAACGAACAGAAATTATTCCGTATATGAAAGGGGCTGTCCCCTTCTCAATGCCTCGCTCTTTAATAGCTACGAAGACCACACTGCCTTTCCATCATAAACAAATAAATAGAACAACAGGGAAATTTTTATACAAGACAGTGGAACTCAACTTTAAATGAAAATTTTGACCCTATATCCAAGGGCCGTCTTCAGCAAAACAGACGAAGAGAATAAAAACACTATAAAATAAACTTACATTAAAATTCAATCATTAAAACTGTTTAAAAAAAGTGTTTTAAAACAGCCCTAATTTGAAATTGTATAAAAATTTCCCTGTTGTTCTACTTATTTGTTTAAACCTCGCTCTTTACGCTAAAGTTTGACTCTGTCTTAATACTTTATTTTTTAAAACAATAAAAAACTTTAGCGTAAAGAGCGAGGCGTTGAGGAGGGACAGCCTCTTTCATATACGGAATAATTTTTGTTCGTTTTAAGTTTTAATGTCGCTCCTTACTTTCAATTAAAAAAACCTTTTTTTTTTATCTAATAAGTTACAGGAACAATTCTAAGTCTTGTTTAGGCTGGGAAGGTATTAATAATAGAATACTAATTGCTTATTTTATGACTAGAAAGTTCAGGGTATCAGTTATAGTAGTATACGCCCCTGTAGAACCGACTGACGGAGATACTAGGGACTCAGATGAATTTTACTTACAGTTACAGCAGCAAATTATACAAGGTCCCAGGTAGAAATATGATGTTATTACTGGGAGATTTTAACGCCCAGGTTGGTAGAAATAGGGATAGATGGTATCCCAGCCTAGGTAAATTTGGTGTATGAAAAGAAAACAGTAATGGATACAAACTTTTGCAATATTGTAGGCATAACAATCCAGTTATAACCAATACGGTGTTTGGTCATAAAATGGCTCATAAGTTAACACGGTATTAACGTGATGGTAAGACAGCAAACCTTATTGATTATGTTATAGTAAACCAAAGACTGGTAGGATCAATACAAGATACTAGGGTATATAGGAGTGCTGTTATTGATGTTGAAAGTAAAGATCACCATCTAGTAGTGTCAAGGGTTAATTTAAAACTGAAATATCGGAAGGGTAACTACCTCCCGGGAAGTTATGATGTTGGTAGACTCCAGGATGAGAATTTGAGAGAAACTCTCCAGGAACAGCTGAATACCAAACTTGAGAGTTTAAAATTTGATAATGTGGAAGATGGTTGGGATAATTTTAGAAAAATAATTTGTGAAGTTGCTGAAGGTGTATTAGGGAAGAAAGCTAGAACTGCAGCTAAGAATATTAGTGAAAAAGCTTTATGTTTAATAGAAAGGAGAAAGGACTTGAAAGGACAAATTTCCAGATAGAAATTATGTTTTTGAGGAGGACACTTCCCCACACCCTTCAGGGGCAAGGGTTGTGAGTTATGCCCTGGGGGCATATAAGGTTTTTATAGAAGGTATTGTCGTAGAAACTTCAAAACAAGCTCATTCGATTGGAAATTCAAAGGTCTAGTGCCCTTTTTAACAGTCGAAGGTGATTGGAGGGCAAATACCGCCCCCCCAAGCCAATCATTCCCCCAAAATTTTGAGATAGCCATTTTATTCAACATAGTTTTAAAACCCCTATACCTTCCCAAGGCCAGACTACAATTTGCACTTTACTGAAAAAAAAAACACAAATGAATGTGCATTGTCAGTTTAATATACATATACTGATATTTAGTAATCAAAGTGCTAATTTTATTTGATTTATTAAAGTTATAAAAGTAAAAACATTTATATTTTTTTCAGTAAAGTGCAAATTATATTCTGACCTTCGGAAGGCATAGGGGTTTTGAGCCCAACTTATGTTAATTTCTTCTCGTTTTGAGTTTGAATCGGTTATTTATTGTAATTTCTGTTCGTTTTGGGTTTCATTTATTTATCGATGCTGATATGTGGTAGTTTCTCGCTTGATAGATTATTTGATTTTATTTTTGCTCATTTTTTGTTTAATGGAGTTCCTTACTTCTCTTTGAAAAACTTATTTTGTGGAAAAAGATTTTTTAATTAATCTGAGTAAATAGTAACTTTTTACAAATTTGCTGCCCTGTTGTCTCAGTAGCGTGACAGTAGAGGCATGGTGAGTGGATTTATGGCATAAGAGTCAAAGTGATTAAGATATTTTGGACGTACTGTCTTCAATTTTTTTTTTTTTTTTTTTTTTTTGATAGCTTGATAGTGTTTTCCAATATATATTTGGAATGCGATGATTCCTTTCTGGAAGTAAGCTTGAAGGACAGGGAAACCTTTAGCAGCCGTTCTTTGATGCTTTGAGTGATGTGTTTTTTGATCCCGTTTTGGTTCTACGAATTCACTCTATAATTCTGTTTAGATCGTTGCCATCTCGAGAAAATCAGCAGATTATCAAGCTAAGATCGAGCTCTCCCATCTTGAGAGTGCCATATGATCCTCAGGGATGGTTTGAGCGTGAAATATGTGTTTTTCGCGATAAGGTTCTGCTGCTTGCATATTCTACGAATCTCCTTCCACGATTTCACCTGTTGCCCCATACAATATTAGACAGCTTTCTCGAGGTCTGTTTCAAGGTTTCCAACATGGGTGTTAAAATTTTCTCATGGGATGAGTAGACCACGGTATGAGAGTTCTCTTAATGACTTGGATAGAACTTCGTAGTCCAAGAACCGTTCCTAGGGTTGGTGGTGTTGGGACAAAATTAATTACAGTGTCTCCCTTTCAACTAAGAAATAAGCAAAGCCAGAAGAAGCAAAGTAAAATTTTTGATCTATGTGCCCCCCAGCCGCAGCACCCACCCCCAGTACTGGCACTAGGGGAGCCACCTCGGTCACCCCTCCCCCTTTGGAACAGCTCTGATGAGTCTTACACCCAGCCAAAGTATCTCATATTTTTTATATTCTTCCTCTACCAAAAATACTTATTTGTAATCTAGGGAGATACTTATTTGTAATCTAGGGAGAAAACTCATTGACGCCAACAACAATTCATCATTGCTTTTCATTAATCAACGAAAGAAATGAAATGAAATAAATAAATGAATTAAATAAAACGAGTTGTATTTAACGAAAGAATTGAGATAGTTTATTCTTTCAAAATAACAAACTCCGTGTTTTGACTCAGTCTCTATTAGCATCGTGTTTACAGACATGGTATAGCTCTTCGAATCAAGATTTTCCTGGATCATCTGGGGAATGTTGTCTCAAATCTAAAATTTAATTTACTTTTAAAACTATTTTTAAGTCTACATCGACAGCTCAAAATAAACAACCGAACTCGTGATACTAAAAAAGAAAAATAATGATAAATAGCGAAATGCAACAATATCACAACGAAAGACTTGCCATCGATTCAATAGGGAAACTTGGTTCAAGCAAATATACACACCGAAGACTCAACCGAATATACTCAAGACAATGGCTCAGAGTGTGCTAGTAAACGCTTGATGCTTCACTCAGTCATTTTGAAACAGAGTACTAAGAAAACTCAATTGAACAGATTAACTGAATAGAAAAAACATAATAGAAATTGCTGAATTGTGTTAAATACCACTCAGAACAGTGCTCGTATGATCTATCTAATATCAGGCATTTGGCAACATTAATCTTTGACCGCAAAAAGATACGGACCAGTAAAATGTTTGACCAAGACTAATTTCAGTTTTGTTGCTAAATTAATTTTGTTATTGTTTTTTAATTAAATTTTAAAAATCAGTATTTTTTTCTCCAAATGTAATGAGCGAGTGAAAAAACTAACGCAAGTAAGCCAGTATACCGAAGACACGAGCTCAGTGAGTGCTACTAATCATACAATTCTTAGTTGACTTATTTTCAAATAGAATACTACAAACAGTAAACTGAACAGAGACCAAAGAACAAAAATAAGTAAATAGAGTTTAGCGCTTTGGTATAAGTCGGATTGATCTTGCTTGGTATTAAATAAAAAAAAAAGTTTTTTTTAACTGAAAGTAAAGAGCGACATTAAAACTTAAAACGAACAGAAATTATTCCGTATATTAAAAGGGGCTGTCGCCTTGTTCTTTACGCTAAAGTTTTGTGAGAAAGTCAAACTTTAGCGTAAAGAGCAAGGCGTTGAGGAGGGGACAGCCCCTTTAATATACGGAATAATTTCTGTTGGTTTTAAGTTTTAATGTCGCTCCTTACTTTCAGCTAAAAAAACTTGTTTTTTTATTTAATTTTTGAACGTTTTTGAATAAATGCAGGTTCTGATCTTGGCTCACAGTACATGAATAATTAAAACAAAATTTTCATATTAATTTACTTTTATTTGGTTAAATGGCTTTCTCGAAACTTGTTTAATTATTATTTACGAACGTTTTTATTAGTAATAAATATACTCAATTTACGAATTAATTTACGTAACGAACTTCTATATTCATATATTTTTAATACGTATATTAGGGGGTTCGCCCCCTAGTCAATACCTTGCTCTTTAAGCGAAAGTTCGAATTTTGTTCCAATTCTTTAAAACTGACCGCTTAATCACAAAGGCCGTTAATTAGAATAAATAGCTCTTATGAAAGTACTAAGAAATCACTGGCTTAAAGAGTGAGGTATTGACTAGGGGGTGAACCCAATCATATATGTAATATTTTCTGTTCGTTTAAAGTTTTGATGTTGCTGCTGTTGCAGTTGAAAAACTTGTTTTTTTTATATTTAATTTCTGATCTTTTTTTTAAATAATGCTGGGAAGTCCGGCGTCCCCTTCATAGCAATGTCCCTCCCCCCATGAAAACTTACTTCATGGAAAGATCCTCCCACATAACTCCCGACCCCCCCCCCCCCACTACCAGGAAAAATCTCCCCTGAAAACGTCTGTACTGTATACTTCCCAATAACCAATACTATATGTTAACATTGGGTAAATTTCATAACTTTCAGCCCTCCTCCCGGGAACTTCGGGAGATTAAGTCATCCTAAAAGACATACTTATAATATTTTCGAACATGCTGAACAAAATGGCTATCTCAAAATTTTGATCAGGTGACCTTGGGAAAAAAATAGCGTTGGAGGGGGCCAAGTTGCCCTCCATTTTCTTAGTCACTTAAAAAGGGCACTAGAACTTTTAATTTCCATTCCAATGAGGACTCCCACGATATTCTAGGACCACTGGGTCGATACGATCACCTCTGCGAAAAAAAAACAACAAATAAACACGCACCCGTGATCTTTCTTCTGGCAAAAAATGCAAAATTCCACATTTTTGTAGATAGGAGCTTGAAACCTATACAGTAGGGTTCTCTGATACGCAGAATACGACGGTGTGATTTCCATTAAGGTTATATAACTTTTAGGGGGTCTTTCCCCCTTTTTTCGAAAATCAGCCAAATTTTCTCAGGCGCGTAACGTCTGATGGGTAATATTAAACTTGATGAATTTTATATATTTGAAATCAACATTAAAATCCAATTCTTTTGATGTATCTATTTCTATCAAAATACCGTTTTCTAGAGTTTCGGTTACCATTGAGCCGGGTCCCAATAACCAATACTATATGTTAAGATTGGGTAATGTTTATAACTTTCTGCCCTCCCCCTGGGGGCTTCAAGGGATTAAGTAATCCTAAAAGACATATTTATAATATTTTCGGCCATGCTGAACAAAATGGCTATCTCAAAATTTTGATCCGGTGACTTTGGTAAAAAATGAACGTGGGAGGGGGCCTAGTTGCCCTCCATTTTTTTGGTCACTTAAAAGGGGTACTAGAACTTTTAGTTTCCGTTCCAATGAGCCCTCCCACGATATTCTAGGACCACTGGGTCGATACTATCACCCCTGGGGAAAAGAAAAAAAAAATAAATAAAGACGCATCCGTGATCTTTCTTCTGGCAAAAAATGAAAAAATTCCACATTTTTGTAGATAGGAGCTTGAAACCTCTACAGTAGGGTTCTCTGATACGCTGAATATGATGGTGTGATTTTCATTAAATTTCTATAACTTTTAGGGGGTCTTTTCCCCTTTTTTCGAAAATCAGTCAAATTTTCTAAGGTAATTCTCTCGTGTAACTTTTGATAGGTAAGATTAAACTTGATGAATCTTATATATTTGAAATCAGAATTAAAATCCAATTCTTATGATGTATCTATTGGTATTAAAATTTTGTTTTTTAGAGTTTCGGTTACCATTTAGCCGGGTCGCTCCTTACTTACGTTAAAAGTTAACCACGAACTGTTTGAACAAAGAACCTAAAGTTTAACCTCAGCTGCAGCTATCCACCGCAGGGCCAGAATCTGAATCCGATCATGAGATTATGCAGAATCGTTTCCATACTAATTTAAAAAAGAAGCAAAGAACGAATAGAGTTAACTTGACACATAATACATGTCAGTCAGTTTCCCCTAGACACCTAATTAAAGCCCATCATAGACACCTTATTATAAAAAGTTAAATAGATTTAAAAAAAACTTCACTCGTTCTACTGGACAAAATAAATGTCATAATGTTTTTTGTGTGTGAACACACACGCACAAAAAGGAAAAGAAAAAAAATTCATTCTTATTCATGATTGACTTTTGCGAAATTGCGGCCAATTGGCAAATGGAAATTTATCAACATTTTGCCCAAAAATTTGCCCCAAAGGGTGAGAAACCCATGAGAATTTAATAATCAAGCAGTTCGTGGTAACGAACTGTAAGTAAGGAGCGACCCGGCTCAATGGTAACCGAAACTCTAGAAAACGGGATTTTGATGCCAACAGATACATAAAAAGAATCAGATTTTAATGCTGATTTCAAATATATAAGTTTCATCGAGTTTAGT
>JAQQPU010007944.1:12575-37228 GCA_029168905.1 Artemia sp. Kazakhstan ARC1039
CTCTCTAGGGCTATAATGAAAGGAAGGTTGAGGTGGTTAGGGCACGTTTTGCGGATGAAGGATGACAGATTGTCGAAGATTGTTCTTTTCGGCCAACCATCTAGGGCTAAACGGCAAGCAGGTCGTCCCCGTCTGGGGTGGGAGGACATCATAAAGAAAGATTTAAAGGAAATGGGAGCTTCGTGGGCGGGTGAAAAAGGGAGGATTTGAATAGATTGGGGTGGAGGAGGATCGTGCGTAGCTGTGTTGGCCTCAGTTGGCTTGGTGCTGCGGTGAGTTATTAGTAGTAGTAGTAGTAACAAAGTTCTCACAAGCAGCAGACGTCCTAAGACAACATTTGGAGTCGCTTAATCTTCGTGGGTGTAAGTGGCTTATTGCCGGGGACCTTAACTGTGACCCATACAAGGACCCTATTCTATCCGATATTTTTATGAATTGTCTACCCACAACTTTTAAGATTTGGCCAAAGTCTCTGGATTTTATGTACACCAATTCTAGTGGTCATACCTCCAATATTGACCACGTACTTTCATGCACATCCATCTTGTCTTCCAGTTACAGGTTGCACTCATAATCCGATTAGTGACCATTCCGAACTTTCGTTTCAGATGCAGCCATCACAGAGCACTATTTACTCTTGTTCCTGAAAGTGGGTCTACAAGCAAAATTGGGAGAAATGCAATATTCTCCTTTACGTCGCCATAGTTGCTTCGGTCCTAAGTTGCATCAAAGTTCCATTTCATCTACTCTTCTCCAGTCCTTCCAAAGTTTCAGCCAGGGTTGATTTTAATTATTATTACTATTAAGTAATCCATGCTCTGAAAGTTGCCGAAGCGAAAGCGGTTCCTACAAGACGAGCCAAAATTGGGACAGAAAAACCGATGTAGTCCGAATCCAATGAACTCCAGTCGGCAAAACGACATGCAAAAACCTGGCTAAACATTTGGATTGCTTGTGGAAGACCGCTATGTGGGACTGTGTTCGAGGTGAAACGGAGTAAAAAGGCAAATATAAAGCTGAAATGAAGAGGTACCGAATTATCGGGCAACAGTTCACTGGAGATAAAAGGTCGTGGCTAAGCCTAATCAGACCAGACAATCGTCCACCTAGTACTTCTCTGACACTACAGGACTGGCACTCTTACTAAACTTCGATGTATGGAGAATGAGAATCTTATTATAACCAATCAATACGGAACGGAAGTTTCTAGCTGGCTTGCACGTTTCTCAGGGCAGCATTGCGTTGTTCCCATTTCCCTTGAGAAGACCAAGTTACCTATCAGAAAAGTACTTTCCAAAGCAAAGAATGGGATTGACAGCAATGGTCTTTCAATAAAAACACCTCAAACGCTTACCTGAACGATTCTTTTTCCATCTTCAGCTTATTTTCCAGATGTGCATCTCCAGGGGTTTCGTTCCAAACTCTTTCCTGAAAAGGGTCATTTCATCTGTCGACAAAAAAGGAAAAGATCCAAACAACTGAAAATCTTATAGACCCATAACCATCTCGTACATCTTGAGCAAAGTATTTGAAAATGTGATCTTCTCTGAGCTTGATACTGGACACTCTAGGGACAATCAGCTTGCATTCCAGCTTTTCCAGAAAGGTCTCGGGTATCCAGAGGCTCATTGCCTTCTTGCTAACGTACTTATGGATTCGGAAGGAAAAATGTCGCCTCTGTATATATGTACTATTGATGTATCGAAAGCATTTGATAGCGTCAATCACATACAAGCAATGAATGCTCTACTGCACCATGGTGTTAGTTCTAACATAGTGAGTACTCTGAAATTTTGGTACAAAAATTCGACGGTGTTGGCCAAGTGGAAAGGCAAGATTTCAGATCCTGTAAAAATCAGAAGAGGTGTAAGGCAAGGCAGCATTCTAAGTGATCTTATTTTCAAACATGCCATCTCCAAGATTATTGGCCTTATATCGCCCTCTCACCTATTGCATGGCACTGACCTATCTTATTTGGTATACGCTGATGACGTCCTTCTGCTCAGTAGATCCAAAGCAGACTTACAAGAAAATCGACTCTTAAGTGATTTTAAATCTATTGGGCTTTCTATCAATATTCATAAGTGCGGATTTTTGTCCTTTAATGCACCGTAAAGTAATTTTGTCACTCTCGGAAATCATGCTGTTCCCACAGTATCGGATCTGAGATATCTTGGTATATTGATTGCGGAATCAATTATTAAAACTAGACAAGCAATTGTTAAGCAAACAACTAAAGCCATAAAATGTGCTTATGCATCTGTAGTGCCGAATCGCAGACGCTACTCCAGGAAATCTCTTGCCTGGATTTATTGCTCAGTTTGCTCACCAAACATAACTTACCTTGCCGGTGCATCCCACATGCTGTCAATGAGAGACACTGAAAACATCAAAAAGTGCTTCTATAAATTTGCCAAATTTTACTGTACATACCCAAGCGTTATAGGAATTGCCGCCTTGTAAATATTGTCTTAAGGAGCCATCCAAACAATGGTCTAGAATTCGAAATAATTCAGTGCTAAAAGTTAATTTAGACGTTTCTCACCTGCATTTACTTGAGTGTCGTGAATTACACTGAGTGTTGTATCTTTATCTTTTTGAAGCTGGTTTCTTTTTCTTTTCTTTTTTCTTTTTTTAGTGCTCCACTATAATCTATTTTTATAGATGGTGGGTGAATAAATGCTATTATTATTATTATATATATCTATATATTTATTTGTAATTGACTGGAAAGGGAAAAGCATTGATGGATAGGCATTTTTTTTTTTTAATATCAAACCTAAATAGAATTCAACAAAATATGGTGAATCTTTTATAGCCCCACTTCCTATTCTATCAATTTTTATATAGTTTCCTGTTTTATATAGTTCTATGAAGAAAATTATTGTTTTTTTTGTCTGAAGTCTTATTAGCGTTTTTATTTCATTTTATAAAAGAAACAAAATGCAAATCCCGGACGGGCAAATAACAGTTCCCAAATTTTTTGATTTGACAGTGAGACAACAAGAAAAATCTCTTGATATTTTGGTTACATATGCAGTGGTCGCCATTAAGCAGATAGACACACTGTGTTTGTAATATGTGGTGTATGTGCGGGTATATTGTACTGTAAATGTGATTATAACCACTGTGTATGTGACTGAAATATCCAGAGTTTTTTTGTTGTTGTTTCTTGTCAAATAAAATGATTTGTCCCTATTGATCTATTGTTTGTACGCATTGGAAAGGAAATATGGTCTTTGAAAATACAAACCCCAGAAATGTAAGAGGGCAAGAAATCTTCTTTTTTTTTAATGAAGATAGAAAAATTAATTTTTCACAATGTTGGAGGGGGGTGGTAGAGTTGTGCGTTCCCTTGATTTTTTTTGTATTGATTATACTAAAAAGCTGTATTTAAAAAAACCTAAAAGGAAGCCGCAACAAATGGAAGTTAGTTTCCTCCATATCCTCCTGTTGGAGCCCACGTTCATCTATTATTCTGTTTTAGGTTTTAAATGAAATCATCTATGTGGATTTACATAAAAATATCAAGCGTTCATTTTATAGATAGCGCTGAATGCAAAAACTCTTCGACATTTGCTTCCTACATCTGAAACGATTGTATCATTTGTTTTATTATCAACAATATGAGCTTAAAATGTAATGTTAAATTTTTTGGTTCCAGTATGAAGGCCCATACTGTGAGTGCCAAACCAGATAAAACCCTGCCTCCCATATCACTGGGAAACCAAAACTATACAAGTACAAACTTACAAGAGTCCAACAAACTTACAACAAGTACAAACTTACAGACAGCCACCCCCAAACGACACCCCTAACTAGACATACCCCCCCCCCAATTGCTGAAAAAAATATACTAAATAGTAAAAAAAAATAGATAAATAAAAAAAATACAAGTACAATATATCCAAAAATGAGACGTGTTCTTTGCCTTTTTTTTAATATTTACATCTCCTGTCTTCTAGGGGAAAACAAAAAATTCAAGGTTGAGCTTGTCCTAGGTTTCAAGAAGTGTCCAATTTCTCTCGTTTGATGCTCCCCTATCTTAAATAAAAATTATCAAGGAGAGTATTTGGATAACTTGAAAACCTGGAATAATATAAGGGTATATTTTCTTTTTTTTACAGATAATATTCCGATTTGACATTATAGACTACATTCTTATACACTGAGATAACGTTTACCAATTCTACAAGATAGGTTGATTTGCGTTTTTTGGAGGCTTGTCAGATATTTACGCGTTCAGTTCTCCAATTCAGTGTCCTTCTTCTAATATTTTATTATACTATGAAAGCATGAACCAACAAAAGAAATGTTACAATTCATAGCGAGAAGTAACTCTTTAGCGCTACCTATAATTTTTAAGTAAAGATGGCTCTTATTTTTTAAAAGATCTGTTTTTTTACTATTACGGATGACGCTTTGATTTCAGGTATCCCATTACTAACTCAATTCTCACCGGCTTAGTTTGATTTACAGGTCTTACCATTTTCCACTTTCAGCCATTGTTGTAAGATATCATGGTATTTGGGTACTCATTAAAGTTACTGCACATTGAATTCTTAAAATCAGTGCAGCTTTTGACACGATCTTCTTAATTGCAATTTGGACGCATTTTAGCTTTGTAAATAATGCGTTCGGCACATTTACACTCCTATGGCTGCACTATCTAATATAGGGGGTTGTTGTCATTACTGTTCGACCTGTAGAATAAACTGATCAGTAAAACGTCTGAAAAGAAGTAATTTCAATTTTGTTGTTAAATTAATTTTGATATTGTTTTAAAATTAAACTTAAAAATATGTATTTTTCCTCCAAAAGTAAAGAGCGAATGGAAAAATTAAAGGAATTATACATTAAATTAAAAAAATTTAGACACCTACTCGAAATGGAAGGAAATTACAATAAATAAAAAATAAAATTTAAAAATTACACAAATTACTACTACCAAGCCTCTCGGACCCCCAAAAGACTAAGGTTATGTTGTTTAATTATGCTTCAGAAGTATTGTATAAAGTTTCTGGTGCTATTCTGATTTCAAAGTTGCTCTTTACGCAAAACAAAAAATATCGCTTAAATTGAAAGTTTTGTTCGGCAACATTTTTTTTACACATTTTAAAAGGAAGGTTTTCAAAGAAATAAAGTATCAATGCAATTTAATCGTATATTAGACTCACGAAACTAAACTGATCACTCAAAATCTAATGATTTTGAAAAAATCTAAGAAGATGTTTCAGCTCATGAGTTTTCGTGAGCCGGCAGAAAATTTTCCAGGGGGGTGGGCCAGACGCCATAAAAGCTGTGGTGGTTGGGTGACAGGAAACATATTTCGGGATATTTTTTTTCGTAAGAATAAGTTTATTTTTAAATACTTTTAGGAAAAACTTCTCAAATAAAAAGAGCAATTAAATTTCAATTAAAATGAAACAAAATACAGGAAATTTTAAATGATAAGGATTTGTGGCAAATGGATCAGTTTATTTAATCAATAGTATATTTAATTATTATGCATTTTATCTTAAAAGAAAATCAAACACAAACGAAAATTACAGAAAGATGTACTGCTTCCGTAGGATATAACAGATGTAGATTTGTATTTATGCAATTTCCTACACATTAGAATTGTTTAAAGAAGGAGCGTAGACAGTCAAAAATCATCCTGCCTGCAAAGATACCACGTTTTGATTTTTATAACGGCAATGGAAAATGTGCCTCTTTCATAACAATTCTCCCTCTCGAACTTAAATCCCTTATGTATTCAGACATTAAAAAAAATATAGACTAGCGAAAAAAACAACATAATTTAAACTTACTAACCAGCAGCCAAATTGACCCTTTTACTTTTAATGTTCTATTCAACTGAATAAAATGAACAGCTTCAAAAAAAAAAAAAAATTTGTCACAAGAGAATCTTTTCAAATAGTTTGTGATAAAAAGCTAGAAGTAAAAAGTGACCTGAACAAACATTCACCAAAACTAAAAACGGAACTATCATGAAAAATGCTAAACCGGCAGTAGTAGCTTTTTATGCTGATTCTTAATATATAAAACTCTTTCAATTTATTTTTATCCACCCAAAACCAAAAATGTGAGAAAATTTGCCTGATTTTTGAAAAAGGGGAAACACCCCAAAAAAAGCAAGCGACCTTATTGAAAATCCCTTTATTAGATACATCATATCAGAGAACCCTACCGTAGAGGTTTCAAGCCCCAATCTTTAAAATGTGGGATTTCGCTTTTTTTTTCAGAAGAAACATCGTCGATGCATGTTTATTTGTTTTGTTGAAGTACTTCAATGTATTTAAACGAATGTGTGTAATGCATTTATCGATAAGAAAATCCTATTGTAGAGGCTGTGATGGCTTCAGTTATGAGAAGATCAAAAGTCTCACAGAATTTACATCCATACAAAAAATAATACTCCTTTTCATCCAACCTAAATTCTTTAGTAGTAACATTAACAAGGAAATTCTGTAATTTTTCACCAAAATTGCTGTTCATCGCCAATTTTTTAAGTACATTCAAATTTTATCCCAAATTGAAATGACAAATTTAAACGTAGGGCAGTACTAAACAACGAACATTTATTCATTTACACATTTTAAAAACAATCAAGCAGGGATTTAAGGGACCGGTATCTTAAATTATATCTTGGTTGGGCCTTGGTATGATTTGGAAAACAATCAGAAATTAGATTACAAAAAAGAGCTTTTCAAGTGAAAGCAAGGAACAGATTTGAACCCTATTTGAGCAGATTGTTCTTTATATGAACGGGGCTGTCTCTTTCTTAGTTCCTTACTGTGAAGTTTGACTTTTTTCCAACTTTTAAAAGAAAATTTGCAATTGAAAAAAAAAAGATTTTTCAAAGCACTAAAACACTTTTGTTTAATGAGCAAGGTGTTGAGAAGGAGGCAGTCCCCCTTATATACAGAGTAATTTATATTTGTTTTAAATTTTTAACTTGCTCCTTACTTTAGTTGAAAAACCTTTTCTATTTGTTTAGTTGTTTAGAAACTGTAAAGTTGTGTGAATAAATATTTTTGGCCACGCAGAAAAAACGATCAATTGTTCAATGATCACTGTTTGGATTTTGATGCGTAATCAAACAGTTCGTGGTAACGAACTGCAAGTAAGGAGCCACCCGACTTAATAGTAACCGGAACTCTAGAACACGAAATTTTAATACCAATGGATATTTCAAAGGAATTGGCTTATTATGCTGATTCCAAATTAGTAATTTTCATTAAGTTTAGTTTTACCCATCAAAAGTTACGAGCCTGAGAAAATTTGTCTTATTTTTGAAAAAAGTGGCAAAGACCCTCATGAAGTTATAGAATCCTAATGAAAATCATACTATCAGATTCACAGTATCAAAGAACTCAACTGTAGAGGTTTCAAGCTCATATCTACAAAAATGCGGAATTTTGTAATTTTTGCCAAAAGAAAGATCACAGATACTTGTTTATTTGTCTTTCTTTCCAGGGGTGATTGTACGGACCCAGTGGGCCTAGAACTTCGGGAGAGGGCTCATTCTAACGGAAATAAAAAGTTCTAGTGCCATTTTTAAGTAACCCAATAGGCCGCATCCCACGCCACTTTTTCTCAAAATCATCCGGTAAAATTTTGAGATATCCTTTTTGTTCAACATAGTTGAAGGGCCCAATAGCTGTGTCTTTGGAGATAAAATGGCCCCCTACAGCCCCTGGGGAAATGTTTTTAAGTTATAAAATGTGCCCATTGTTTTATTTGTTATTGGAAAGAATGCGTACATTTTTCGGGTGGGGAGGAGAGGCCTAATTTTCTGCTGAGAGGATTTTTGCACAGGGACAATTTTCTATGGAAAGGTTAGGTTCCAGGGAGGGAACTTTTCAGGGGAAACTTTACACTGGGTGAATTTGCAAGAATTCCTGTACAAAATTTCTTTATAAGTCTTGTTTTCTCTTTACCGATTCAATTTTACGCGAGGAGATGTTAAGGGTAATTGTCCAGGATAAATTTTCCCCAGGACTGAATTATCCGGAAGATATTTCTATGGGGTGGGGTATTTTTCCGTGGAGGTTGAGTCATGTATCCTGGCATTATTAAAAAACGATCATAAACTAAATAAAACACAACAAGTTTTTTCAACGGAAAGTAAGGAGCAACATTAAAACTTAAAACGAACAAAAATTATTGCGTATATGAGGGGGTTTCCCCCTCGGAGACACCTCGCTCTTTACGCTAAAGTTTAAATTTAGTCTCAATTCTATAAGAACGACTCCTGAAACAGAAGCGTCATTTAATTAGAACAATAAGTAACTTTTTTTTAATGTGCCGACAAACTGTAGCGTGAAGAGTGAGGTGTTGAGGAGGGGGGCATCCCTCCTCATTTACGTAATAATATCTGTTCGTTTAAAATCTTAATGTTGCTTCTTACTTTCATTTGAAAAAACTTGTTTTTTTATTTTAATGAAGCTTAGAGACAAACATTTTTCTAAAGGCAATGGAAAAAGTATGTCGATTAAAGTAAAAGTATATAAAAATTAAAAAAGTAAGTAATTACCAAAAATACGCAAAAAATGGCCTACTTACAAAAAATAAGATATAAACTCCAAGCATTCAGTTCTGTTGAGCAATGCCGAAGCGTTGGATGGATGTTTTCTAACAATATCGACAGTTTTGAACTTGGTTATAAAACACCAAAATATTTAATGCCTTTAGACTCAATGCTTATAAAAAGTAATGCATTATGTAAGTCGTTTATTCCAAGTAAAACAGTAAAACTAAGATTCAGAAAATCAAATAAATTTTTTAATTCAATATTTTAAATTGAATTTTGAATACCAAACACAAATATATTTGACACCTTTACACTTCATAACTATAAAAAATTAAGTCTATAAATACAATCACTCCTGGAAAATATAAATAAATAATAATAAAACAAAAACATATCCGTTCAGGGGGAAAATACAGAAATTCTCAGAATTCCGTTCAGGGGAAACATTTCTGATTATACTGGCTTCATATATGAGCTCATGGGTCCTCAAGCAATGCAAGCAAAAGTTGACGGCGAGTTTTTACCGAAATTGCTCCCTATTGAGTTGTTTCTCTTTTGTTTTCTATAATTATACAAGCTTCCTTGTGTACTAATAACTGCACGAATTACTAATAAACAAATACATATTTAGGATCACCATGAAAAGCTGATTCTTTGATTTAATTTTATCAACAGTTAGGCTCTTATACTTTCATTATTGACAAGGATCGTTATTTACTTACCATTCTTTACTAGTAGTCCAGGAAGGGAACGGTTTGACCAGGAACAAATTGCAATAGAAATGATTCTTTCACTACCCGACTCAGAAAAATGCGCTGATTCCAAATATGCAAAGTTTGCTCATCTAGCTGTTTCACAAATATGTTTTTTTTAGGTTGAGGTTGATTTTGAGGAGGTGAAATTTGTGTTTCCATATAAAGGCGTACAACAACAGAATTGATGTCTACAATAGGGTACTAGATCACGGTGAGTATAAAAATTACCTTTTTTTGAACGTAAAATTAAAACTTTCATTTATCTTTTTAGGTTGAACGATGAATATATAGCAAACTACTAAAAATTATATTTTTTTGGTTTTGATGTTGATTTTGAGAATGTAAAATTCATGTTTTCATATAAAGGCGTACAACAACGAAATTAATGTCTAAAATAGGGCACTAGATCATCGTGATTATGGAAATCACCTTTATTTGAATGTAAAATTAGAACTGTCATCTAAATATTCCATCAGTTTCATAACCCTTTTGCGACTGACGGGACCTAACAATCCCAGAATGTAAAAATCCTTCGGGCGATTCTATATCTGTCATTACAGTGATAAAACCTGTTCCATCGTGTTTTGCCTTATTTGGCCAGTCGATTATTGGGTAACAGGTCAAAGTTGCGTTCAGTCAGTGAGAGTTGTTTAGCTGATGGTGAAGTTCTGCTGTTTCATTTTTTTCAAAAAAGGTAGGAAATCGTTTTTTTTTTATTTATGATAGCAGATTACAGCATAGTAAGGTCAGAGTAAAAACTGCAAGAGTTTTTGCTGATTTGTAATAAAACATTTTGGTATAGAAAACAAAATATGATATAGCCCTTTGGATGCCGGCAGTGATGGATTCTCTTTTAGAGACCTTGCAGTCCCAGTGGGCAAGGCCCTTGCCCGGCGGTGACTTTTAATTCCCGTTCGTCAAAATTGGTAAAACGGCGCTTTTAAAATGCTTGATGATAATCAGTTTCTAAAGCTGAAGTAATCTTGGATTTGTTGTTCTGGTTTATTTTCGTTTCCTATGGCTTATGGCGTTTTAGTTTGGCTGACCTTGCTGATCAAACACGCCCTCTCTCTCTCTCTCTCTCTCTCTCTCTCTCTCTCTCTCTCTCTCTCNCTCTCTCTCTCTCTCTCTCTCTCTCTCTCTCTCTCTCTCTCTCTCTCCCGATCTAAGTAACATTAAACCAGTTTAACTTTAGCTATATCTTTTTAGGTTGAACGATGAATGTATGGATAACTACTCTTAAACTTTAAATTGTCGATATGAATTGTATCATTTGCAAAGAAGAAATAGTGGAAGAGTCGGGATTTGTCGTTTTGGGAGAGAAAGGTGAGGATTGAACGCGACAACCATGACACTAGCAAGCTCCTTTGCTTTCTTGCTGAGAATACCCCTTTCGCAGAAGACCCGAGCTTGCGAAACATTACCTCTGGAGTTACACCTGATGAAAAAGTCAACGTCGACACAGCTAGATCAGTCGGACAAGAAATCATGGATAGCATGACAGGGGAAAACGGCAACACGTACACATTCCAGAAAAAGTCTGTGGCCGTAACGATTGCTAATAAAGCTGCACCAGTTGTTGACGGACAGTCAGTTGCCGTTGATCCAGCATTCATGTTTCAGTGGCTGGTGACAGTTGCTGGAAATAGTGAAGATGATCAGAAGTCATACTTTAAGTATGAATTGTGTTCACCGCCTCCGTCACTTTTTGAAGCAAACGGACTTCCACGAACAACCGATAAGCCTGCCCTCGCCGATGCGATGTGGCGTCTAGTTGCTGAGCAGCAGCCGAAAACTGAAGACTTCGTCAAAGATTTCAGTGACAAGCATATAGTTCTCGATGGTGGGGCACTGCTTCAGCGAATTCCTTGGGAAAAAACTCAACTTATGATAGTATCTGCCAGAAGTGCGTTGACTACGTTGCACGAAAATACGGGGCGCAAAGGACGTCGGTGGTTTTCGACGGATACGACCAAGCACCTTCAATCAAAGACATCACCCATTTGAGACGGAAAGGGAAACGATCGTGCCCGCAGATCAATTTTAGCAGGAATATGGTCTGTTCTACAAAGAAAGAAGTGTTCCTAAGTAACTTCAAGAATAAGCAAAGCAATCATAGCCATGACCAGTGAGTACCTGACCAAAGCTGGGTTTCAGGTATACCAAGCAGAAGGGGACGCTGATCTTCTCATTGGTCTAACCGCAGTTCGATCTGCTTCTCTTATGCCTACTGTCCTGGTTGGAGACGACACAGATCTGCTTATTCTCCTCTGTTATCATGCACAGACAGATAGCCAAGCGACCTACTTTTACTCTGAACCTCGAGCTGAAATCTCAAAGAATAGAATTTGGGATATAAATGCAACGAAATTCAAACTTGGATCTTGTATATGCAGCACAATCCTGTATGTCCACGCCTTCCTTGGGTGCGATTCAACTTCTCGAGTCTATGGCATTGAGAAGTCAGCGGGACTACAGCTTCTGATAAAAAACAACGAGTTTTACGAATCCGCTAAAGTTTTTATGGACCCACTATCCACCAAGCACGACATTTCAGCAGCTGGGGAGAAAGCAATGATGCTTTTGTTTAAGTGTCCAGGCTCAATGTCAAACCTCAATCAGTTGCGTCATCTCAAATTCATCGAGAAAGTTACAGCATCTGCTTCGTATGTTGAGTCTAAAGTTCTCCCTCCTACCAGTGATGCTTGCAGCTTCCACTCATTTCGAGTTTATTTGCAAGTTGAATCGTGGAAAACCCTGGGATGTAATCTCGACCCTGACCAGTTCGGTTGGGTAATTCAGACTGGATTATATCGCCCTATTTTTGGTGAACTCCCCGCTGCCCTCAACTCTCTCCGTGCAGTTTTTCGCTGTAACTGCAAAACCAACTGCTCAAATATACGATGCACTAGCAAAAGAAATGGCATGAAATGCACCTGGGCCTGTGGAACTGTGGAGCAAGGGAACAAGTTGTGCGAACTGTGTTACAACTGAGTTTCTCGGAGTTGATGATCTCGAAGATAACGAAGATCAATGAATATTGATATTTGTTTTTTTTTATCACATTTGTATATTATATAACTGAAAAAGTTGAGAATGCTTTAATCGTTAATTAAACCATCAAAATGGGTGATAGTTGTCATTCTACATTTAAGACCGGTCTCTTTCGGATTCAGCGTGGTTTAACACTAGATGAGAAAACTCACCCTCCTCCCGCATACTTCCCCTTTAAATATTGATAACCGTTGTTTATCTATGCAGTTAGGGATCATTTTCAGATTCAGCGTACTTTATTACCCCTCAATGCATATTGTTTTTCGTAGTTCTACGCATTTCTGCAAAAGACATATTTCTCCTCCTCGTTATTTACCTCAACCCCAAAAAAACGTATTTGTGAAACAGCTAGATAAGCAAACTTTGCATATTCGGAATCAGCACATTTTTCTGAGTCGGGTAGTCAAAAAGTCAAAAAATCATCCGGGTTAGGCCCTTTTTTTCACACACTTCCCGGACTATAGGAAGAATTTGATTTTTTTTTGTTACTCCAGCCAAATCACAAAGAAGAAATTCTTGTGGAAAACTGGAAAGGGGTACCTCAGTCACAAATTAGAACTTATATTTTTTTTTTTATTAAGGGTCAAAATCTATTGGTAGGCAGCCAACAATGGGGTAACACTAATTTTTCCATGGTTTTTCCCTATTCTGTTCTCTTTCCTTTGGGTTCCTTATAGTTACTTTATAATCCTTAATTTCCGGAGGGGGGCATGGCTCCTCTTCCGCCGTGCCAGCGCCCATGTCACCAAAACTTAATAGACTGAGAAATAGTGTCCCCTTTCGTAAACTGAGGAAAGTATCCCCAAAAACTAAGTAATTGTGATGATTATTATCCTGTCGAATTCAACATATAAGAGCACTTTATTGTAGACGTTTCAAGCCATGATGTACAAAAATGTGAAATTTGCATTTTTCCTAGAAAAATGGTCACAAATGCACTTTCATTTATTTATTTGTTTTTCCCAGGGTTAATCATACTAAACCAGTGGTCCAAGAGTATCAGAAGAAGGCTTACCATAGAAAAAATGAAACATTATACTGACCTTTTTTAATTAGCATAAAAGATTGTACCACAACAAAGTGGCGGTTTCTGCCATTGGTGGCAGAAAAACAATCAAATGAAATTTTCTAGATAGCATATCGATTTAAACTTACCAAAAATTTTAAATTTAATGAAACTTTTCAGATTTAGACTATAAACTTAGACTTTTTGGACTTTAAACTTTTTACTCTTTAGACTTTTTTAAACTCTAACACAAAAGCATTGAGCTTTCGAATTCCAGAAAAATTGAAATATTATTAACTTCATCTTTTGTACTGGTGCAAAATGGTAATAAATTTTCAAAAATCAAGAAAATTTCCCCACGGTCGTCCTTTTGATGAGCACCAAAACATCTGTACAAATTTTTACGTTCATTCTTTATTCTATTTTTAAGCCTCATTTTTTTTCGAATTTCTGTTTCACAATTTTACTTAAAGATAGTATATACAAAGTATGTTGATCAACAGAATGCACATTCAATAGATCACAGGAGATGTTGCGTGTAATTCATGTACTTCGGAATGTTTTAGAAGAGCCGGTGAACTCATCGACACAGCAAAAACTAGCTAATTTATATTGAAGTTCTAAAAATAAATAGTAAAAATTGTTATAAGTCCTGATTTTTTTTAGGGAGGAGGGGAGAGGACTCAGACAAATAAACTAATTAAATTTGCATATTTAGAATAACCACAAAAATTAATTCTTATGATGTATCTGCTGTTATCAAAATTCTTTTTTCTAGCATTTCGGTTACTACTAAGCCGAATCGCTCCTTACTTACAGTTACCAGGAACTATTTTGTCGATTCTTGTATATTCATAACTGGCAAACTGTTCACCAACAGTTATATTTTGCTTCACCGAGAGCATTTATTATTGCAAAGAAACTGGTTAATGGTTACTAAGCAGTGATTTTATTCGATTGCCTTTTAAAACGCTTGTACTTAAACTTTTATTGTGTAATTTTAGTGATAAGAGTAGATGGTTGGCGATTCATTCATCCCTCTTACATACAGAATAATTTAAGGTCGTTGAAAATATTACTGGGGCTATTTACTTCAACTTGAAAAAACTATCCTTTTTAAATTTAGTGTCTACTAATACTACTACTTATAACTCACCGCAGCACCAAGCCGCTTGAGGCCAACACAGCTACGCCCATTTGACAGGGTTACTTAAACATGAGGAAGGTAACTGCCCCTCAGAACCCACTCTTTAGCTTAAAGCCAAACTTTTGTTGAATAATTCTTCAAGAAAAAGAGTAAAATTTACTTTGTGCCCTTTTCAAAAAAAGAATAATTTTTCGAAAGAAATTAGCGTATCCGTAATAAGTAGGGATCATTCTACTTACAGTTTGTTAGTACAAGCTGCATAATAAGGAATTAAATTTTACGAATGATGAAACCTCCCCCTTCTTTCACTACTTTTTAAATTCAGCTTTATATTTTTTTTAATATCCAAAAAATAATCACTTGATCATCCTTGAAAAATGACGATCTTGGAAAAAATTTAACTCTCAAATTTATTTCTTGAAAGAGGTAGTCAGAAATATCAAAAACACAATATAATGCATACAATAAACAGAATACTTTATTTCATTCTTTTTGTTGAGTTTTGATGTTGCTCTTTGCTTTTATTTGAAAAGGAATTTCAATTTTGTCTGTTACTAATACCATTGCCAGAATTCCCCAGAAATTAAGGACGGCTGCTGTCCACTTGCTCCCAACTCGTTCAACCCACCTTTTATCAGGATTTTCAGTAGCTTCACTGTGGCCTTCAAATGAAACTCAAAGACTGAAAAGAAATGAATTGATGTTAATAAGAGGATAATTTGCTATCGCTGGGGCTCTCAAATCGCCCTTCTGGACAGTTCGTACTAATCAAAATAACTTTTCAATGCTTTCACATAATTCTGAGACTTTAGAAATTACTTTAACAGCGTTACATGTTTCTACTTAATAAAGAAATGTTTAAGCATCATATGTTCTTCTATTCGCATCGGCTTATCTAAAAAGGCATTTGGAAACATTTCAAATATCTCGAAGTTTAAAGCCATAAATTGGACAAGGCACTCTTAAGTTATACTTTTTGAATTGTATTTTAGTTGTTACCTAATATATAATAACTGTATTTAATTTGTTACTAAAAAAATATTTTGCATAGTACAACATGACTATTCAAGTTGTTTTTAATGAATTTCTAAGATAAAAATGAAATTAATTATAAAAAATTGTTGGTAGAGCTTTATTGCATGATAAGGTAAATACAGAGTTAATGTTCTAATTTAGAAAATGAGAAAATACGCGCTATGTAATAATTTTTGAAATGCTGAGTTGATTGAATTTGAAGATTAATACCCTGATTTTCATCAATCAGCACCAGTGTTGCTAAAACTTTGAAACAAAAAGTACCATAAATTGTTTGACAAATGTACCAATGAAAAAAAATTGTACCATGTCCTAATTTTTTCCCCCAAGTGTTTTGCTTCACGGATCGTCTAGAAAGTACAGGGCTGCCTATGAAAATATTACATCAGATATTTTCTTTCACTCTTTCTCTCTATTCCCTCACTTTCTTTTCCTTTTAATACAGTTCAAGTGCTCCCACGCCACTTGAAGGAATCGTCCGGAGTAACACATTGCTTCAGGCCAAAACAATGTCGTTGTTTTTTAGCGTTTTGTGACTGTTTTTAGTACCGTAAATACCTGAAACCGGCCTGAAATTCGTCCCAAATAACGATTTCCATACAAACCAGGTGCTAAAATTGAGTTTTAACATTGTGTTCTTACATAATGTTTCCAGAAAGCTGTTACTGGGACTTGCTATTTAGGCCTACCTATGGTGAACCAAATTTCCACTGATCTTCTAGATCTTTATTTTTGCTTATGTGTTTGTGATAAATCAAAACCTTAATTGATTATATTGGGGTATGGCCCCTGTCGCAACAGCGACAGGGGCCATGCCTCCCTAATATGCGCTACTACCTAAAAGCAATTCAGGATTTTTTTCTTTAATTCAAAATGATCAAAGATGTGAACTTGGGGGTTATGGTTTAACGAGTACTCAGCATTTTAATGTTGAAAAAATATTTTTCTCCGAAATGCCGCTAAGAGACCCTTCTCTCTCCCTGAGAGGTCGAGTTTGATGAAACCCTATAAATAGCACGATACAGGCCATGACTGGCACTATCTATTTAATCACCTTAAACGGCATCTTTTTCTTTTAAAACCGGATGTAGCTTTTAAAACCAATGGTTTGCACAACCACAATGTTTCAAATTGAGAATATTTCAAATATTGTTTTAAATAAAGGTTTTATATTGTCAAAATTTAAATAAAATTTTGAGATAGGCCTTTAGTTTAACATAGTTTAAAGGTCCAATATATATGATGTTGATGATGATAAGGCCCTACACAGTCCCTGAGGAAGGGTTGTATATGGTATTGGAAGTATCGATGTCACGCGTATTGGTAACAACAAGGAAAATCCATCTTTTGGACAGATTTTCATTTGCTCACATAAAAGATATTGCTCATATTTATGTCCTTCTTATAATTTCCACTATCAGCAAGTTCCAAATGGCACTAGAAACGGTATTTTTGGAGCCAACAAATGATGTAGTTCTTTCAAAATCCTGCGGGGGGGGGGGACAAAGCTGGAGCCAATTTTCCCACATAAAGTGAAAATGACAGAGAAAACTGAAAAACGAGCCATACAGTAATGAAAAAGGTAAAGATGTACTGAAAGAACTGACCTGTTTTGGTGGATGCTTAAACTTTGTAGGCTTATCTTAGTTTTGACAGCATTTTTGGAGAAACTAAATACCATGGTTGCAGCGGCAGCTGCAACCTTGTAAACAGTGAACCACAGCCAATAGTAACCATAAGTTAAAAACCACGTTCAGAAAAAAGCCATCTAGTGAAAAAAATTGCCATCTGAAACTGATTGACACCTGACACGGAGTATGATTTCTGTTTGTCTTAAAAGTACAAGTTTATTGCGAAAAGAAATTTATGGTGATTTCGAAAAAAGCCTGAAATCCCTCGAAAATGGCGCCAGATCAAAATGAAAAATGCACCATTGGAATCAGCATGGTCGAAAACCTTTTACTCAGAAGTTACAGCCCCCTTCTTGAACAACAAAGAAAATCGCTTTTTTGCATCGGTAGCACTGATCTGTCTCCCGTTTTTTATTCTCTCTCTTCTTCTTTTTTTTGTACCAGGGCTAGGGAGTGGCCAGAACATCATAGAAAGATGTGTAATAGCTCATTTGAATGGGAATTACATTTGTAAGTGCCCTTTTTAAGTGACCAAAGAGATTGGAGGTAAAATAGCCTCCCCCTCCCTACAGGCTACTCCCCCCCAAAGTGATCCAATCAAAATTTTGAGATAACCACTTTGTTCAACATAGTTCAAAGGCTCAATATCTATTGTTTTAGTAGCCCTTAATTGCTACTAAATTTAGTTTTTTAAAAACAAAGGAAATCTATTTCAATATTAAAACAAAGAATTACAGACCTATATATTGTTTCTTAAAAAAAAAAAAATAATTACGATTACTTCCCAGATAATATACTATTGATGTGCAAATATGATGCACTCATTTTTGAAAGCATATCCCGGGAAGGCTCATTTTAAACCTATTACTCATGTCTACGTGTAATTATCAATTTTACCATCCAAAAGTGCCACATAGCAATAAAAATGGCACTTTTGGTACCACTTCTTAAGTAGAAGAGTTTGGAAGCATAACACGGTACCATTGCAATAATTTTGGTCCAAAGACCTTAACTTGAGGTTTATTATACCCCTCACATATATTCCCCCTTCAGACCCTCCTAGTAAGTTTCATAAATCACCTACTCTTCTTAAAAGTAAAAGATTAATATGAAAAAATTAACTAAAACTGAAAACTTTTCAACTGAAAATCTACTAAAAATTAAGCTTGAATGATCAGCACCTTTAAACTTCACTCTGCGATGAAGCCTGTGTGCTAGTTCTAGCACCGGTAATTGAGGGGAAAGTATGTTCTTGCCCCCTTACGTTTTTGCTCCTGCTTAGGTTTTGAAAAACACATTTTTTTGGTCATTTCTTTGGAAAAGATACTTTTTTCATTTAAAAAAATGGGGGAACAACCGAAAGTGCACTTTATGGGAATGTGCTATTAAGTCAAATTTAAAAAAAGGGATTAGGTATAAATATAAACTTTTAAATGAGCCCTTAAACAGCTCTCTTTTGTTGCAGTAGCCTTCTAGTTTCTGCTAGTCAGTAGGTGAATTATGAAGCCCTTTCTTCATTATGGCTTTTTCAGGCGAAGTCGGCCGAGCAAATACAGCTTTTTGCTCATCGAAAAACAAAAGTTCCTAAAAAACATGTACTGTTTTGGGAAGTATGGATGATGAAATTTATGTTATAGAATGAAAGTTTTTCATAGTTGTCAGGGTTGTTTGCAGTATTTTCTAGAGGTGCCTTATCTCCCCTAGATCGGTGATAATTATAAACTATATTAAAAATAAGTTTTCAACTGAAACTAAGGAGTGCCATTAAAACTTAAAACGAGCTTACATTATTCCGTATAAATAAAAATATCATGACAGCATTTTTTCTAAATTAAATTTTAATGAAAAACGAAAAAAGATTAATTTAAAAAAACAAAGTTTTTCCGAGGGAAGTAAAAAGTGAAGTTGAAACTTAAAACGGACAAAAATTATTACTTCACGGCCTATCAGAGGTAACGCTATAGTAAAGACCAAACGGCTCCAATGTTTTATTATTTATTATTATTGTTTTTTTCCCAAAGGAACTTCATATGGAACGGGTAGTCGTATACAAATCAAAGGGGGCTCATTCAACTGGAAATCAAGAGTTCTAGTGCCCTTTTTAAGGGTCAAAAATGATTAGAAGACAACTAACACCCCTTCGTCACCCACCATTTCGTCGCCCACCCCAAAAACATTCAATAAAAATTTTGAGATAGCCATTTTGTTCTACGTAGTTGATTTCCAGTTAGAAATTATGTTTTGAAGAGGAAACTCCCCCCACAGCCCTCAGGGCAAGGGTCGTTAGTTATGCCCTGGGGACATATAAACTTTTTATAGAAAGCTTTGTCGTAGAAACTTCAAAAAGGGTTCATTCGATTGGAAATTTAAATGTCTAAATTTTAATAGTTGAAAGCGATTGGAGGGCAACTAACCCCCCTCTCATGCCCACCTTTCCCTCAAACACATCCAATCAAAATTTCGAGATAGCCATTTTGTTCAACGTAGTTGAAAATTCTATAAAATAAGTCTTTGAGGATGAAACCCCCCCCCCCCACAAAACTCTAAGAAAGGATTGTAAGTTATGCCCTGAGGGCATATAAGGTTTTTATAGAAAGTGTTGTCGTAGAAACTTCAAAAAGGGCTCATTCGATTGGAAATTTAAATGTCTAATGTCCTTTTTAATAGTCGAAAGTGATTGGAAGGCAACTAATACACCTTTAATACCCACCATTTCCCCAAACACATCCAATAAAAATTTTGAAACAGCCATTTTGTTCAACTTAGTTGAAAGTTCAGGACATTATATCTTTGAGCAGGACACTTCCCCCACAGTCTTCAGGGCAAGGGTTATAAGTTATGCCCTGGGGCATATATGGTTTTTATGGAAGGAATGCTCGTATAAACTTCAGAGATGGCTCATTTAATTGAAAATTGAAAGTTCTAGTTCACTTTTTAAGCGTCAAAAGACATCAGGTGGTAACCAGCCCTCCCCCGCCCATACCTTTTTTTCCCAAATGCATCCGATAAAATTTGAGTTGGCTTTTTTTTAAATAGTTCACATAAAGAAACTACGGTGTCAATACAACCCCCCAGGGCCCAGAGACAGGCGTTGTAAGTTATGCCCTAGGGGCCTATATAGTTCTTATGGAAGGGATGCTCGTATAAACTTCAAAAAGAGCTCATTTGATTGGAAATTGAAAGTTCGAGTTCACTTTTTAAGCGTCAAAAGATATCGGATGGTAACCAGCCCCCCCTCCTCCACGCCTTTTTTTCCCCAAATGCATCCGATAAGAAATTTGAGATAGCTTTTATGTTTAAAATAGTTCAAAGATCATATAACAAAAACTTCGGTGTTGACACAACCCCCTGGGTTCGGGGGTAGGCGTTGTAAGTTATGCCCTGAGGACATATATGGTTCTTATGTAAGGGATCCTCGTAGAAACTTCAAGAAGGACTCATTTGATTGTAAACTGAAAGTTTTAGTTCAATTTTTAAGAGTCACAAGATATTGGAGGGCACCTAGCCCCCTCCACTCCTTTTTTATCAAAGCCATCTGATAAACACTTTGAGATAGCCATATTTTTTTAAATAGTTCAAAGACCACATAAAAAAAAATTCCAGGGTCGACACAGCCCACCAGGGCCTGAGGGCAGGCGTTATAAGCTATGCCCTGCGGGAATATATAGTTCATATGGAAGGGATGTTTGTAAAAACTTCAGAGAGGGTTCACTTGATTGGAAATTGAAAATTCTAGTTCATTTTTTGAGAGTCAAAAGAAATTGGAGGGCAACTAGCCCCCCCACCCATGCCCCTTTTTTTCGAATACTTCCGATAAAAATTTTGAGATAGCCATTAAGTTAAAAATTCTAAAAAAGTCAGATAAAAAAAAACTCAGGTTGTCGGCATTACCCAGGACCCGGTGGCAGGCATTATAAATTGTGCCCTGGGGCATCTATGGTTCTTATGAAAGGAATGCTCGTTTCAACTTCAGAGAGGGCTCATTTGATTGGAAATTGAAAGTTCGAGTTTACTTTTTAATAGTCAAAAGAGATCCGAGGGCAACTAGTCCCCTCCCATGCATCCTTTTTCCAAACCCATCTGATGAAAATTTTGAGATAGACATTAAAAAAAATACTTTAAAGTTAGGATAAGAAAAAATCCGGTGTCATTACAACCCCCCAGGGCCCGGGGACAGGCGTTGTAATTTATGCCCCGGGGGCATATATGGTTCTTATGGAAGAGATGCTCATAGAAACTTCAAAGAGGGCTCATTTGATTGGAAATTGAAAGTTCTAGTTCACTTTTTAAGAGTCAAAAGAGATTGGAGGGCACCTAGCCTCTCTCTCCACGTCCTTTTTTTCTCAAACCCATCTCATCAGAACTTTGTGATTTTTTTAAAATAGTTCAAAGACCACATAACGAGAATTCCAGGGTTGAAACAGCCCACCAGGGCCCGAGGGCAGGCGTTATAAGCTATGCCCTGCAGGAATATATATTTCTTATTGAAGGGATGCTCGTAAAAACTTCAGAGAGGGCTCATTTGATTGGAAATTGAAAATTCTAGTTCAGTTTTTGAGATAAAAACCCAAATACTTCCGATAAAAATTTTGAGATAGCCATTAAGTTAAAAATCCTAAAAAAGTCAGATATAAAAACTCAGGTTGTCGGCACTACCCCCCCCAGGACCCGGGGGCAGGCATTATAAATTATGCCCTGGGGCATCTATGGTTCTTATGAAAGGGATGCTCGTTTAAACTTCAGAGAGGGCTCATTTGATTGGAAATTGAAAGTTCGAGTTCACTTTTTAATAGTCAAAAGAGATCCAAGGGCAACTAGCCCCCTCCCACGCATTCTTTTTCCAAACCCATCTGATGAAAATTCTTTGAGAGACATTAAAAAAAAATAGTTCAAGGTTTGGATAAGAAAAAAACCGGTGTCATTACAAACCCCCAGGGCCCGGGGGCAGGCGTTGTAAGTTATGCCCCAGGGGCATATATGGTTCTTATGGAAGAGATACTCATATAAACTTCAAAGAGGGCTCATTTGATTGGATATTGAAAGTTTTAGTTCACTTTTTAAGAGTCAAAAGAGATTGGGCACCTAGCCTCTCCCTCCATGTCATTTTTTTCTTAAACCCATCTGATCAGAACTTTGTGATAGCGATTTAAAAAAAAAAGTTTAAAGACCACATAACCAAAACACCAGGGTTGACACAGCCCCCCCAGGGCCCGAGGCCAGGCGTTGTAAGTTATGCCCTGGGGGAATATATAGCTCTTATAGAAGGAATGCTCGTAAAAGCTTCAGAGACGGCTCATTCGCTTAGAATTTGAAAGTTCTAGTTCAGTTTTTGAGAGTCAAAAGAGATTGGAGGGTAACTAGCCCCCCCTTTTTATTGCCTGCCCCTTTTTTCCCGAATGCATCCGATAAAAATTTTGAGATAGCCATTAAGTTAAAAATTGTTCAAAAGTCCGATAAAAAAAAACTCAGGTTGTTAACACCCCCTCTCCCCCCAGGACTCGGGGGCAGGCATTGTAAGTTACGCCCTGGGGCATATATGGTTCTTATGACAGGGATGTTCGTATAAACTTCAGAGAGGGCTCATTTGATTGGGAATTGAAAGTTCGAGTTCACTTTTTAATAGCCAAAAGAGATCCGAGGGCAACTACCCCTCACCAACGACTTCTTTTTCTATACCCATTGATGAAAACTTTGAGATAGACATTTTGTTAAATAGTTCAAAGGTCGGATAAGAAACACTCCGGTGTCAATACAACCCCCCAGGGCCCTGGGGAAGGCGTTCTAAGTTATGCGCTAAAGGCATGTATGGTTCTTATGAAAGGGATGCTTGTACAAACTTCATAGAGGGCTCATTTGATTGGAAATTGAAAGTTCTAGTTCACTTTTGAGATTCAAGAGAGTCAAGAGACCGAAGGGCAATTAGCACCCCCATGCCCTTTTTTTCCCAAACCCATCCGATGAAAATTTAGAGATAGCCATTTTGATAGAAATAGTTCAAACATGAGATAACAAAAACTCCGAGGTTGACAAAAACCCAATTTTGACTTTGATATTGTTACTTTGATACTAGTTTTGATACTTTGATGAATATTTTTTGTTTTTAAGTTTTATTTTGAAATAAGGAATTTTTTAAAACCTGAAACGTTTTGCAATTCAAAACGAACAAAATTAATTAAAAAAAAAACTTTCCGAAAAATAAGTTTTTCAAAGAAAAGTAAAGGCCATTTTAAACTTAAGCTCAGCAGATACAAATACCTGTTAAAATTCAAACTCAAAACGACCAGAACTTACTATTAAAGAATAAATGAAGCCCTAAACGAACAGAAACTAAACAAACAATCTTAGCAAAAAACATACAACAAGTAATAATGTAAATTAATAAATAGATCTTAAAGCGAGTAATGCTTAGATTGAATATAAAAATCAAGTTAAAATGAAAGAAAATATTTTGGCATTGAAGTATAAATAAAACTTAAAACGAACAGAAATTAAATAAACAATCAGTGTAAACAAATATACAATGGATATTAATGTAAATGAATAAATAAATCTTAAAACGAGTGAAACTCAAATTGAATTTGCAAATCAAGCTTGAAACGAACAAAAATCACAACAAACAAGAGTTTGGATATTGCCTCCTTCTCTCACTGTAAAAGTCTAAAACCTACTGCATCATTGGCACTTTACTGAAAACTATAAGCGTCTTGAACATTCTTGGAAAGTATAAACAATATAAAATTGAATATTTGATGTATAATGATATTAATTGTTGAAAGATCCATCAGTTCTAGAATTTACTTCACTGTAATTTTTTTTTTATTTTCATTGTTGTAAGAACTGGCAAAGAAAATATTTGTAACACAATTCGTTTTCAGTTAAGCGCCAATGACGCAGTAGGCTTTTGGTTTTTATTCACAGTTAAGGAAGGGGGCAATATCCAAACTCTTGTTTGTAGTGAAACTATGTTCGTCTTGAACAACTTTACCATTGTACAGAAGTGATACCAAATTAAAAGAAAGTAAAATAAATTAAACATCCTAAAATAATTTATTTTTATTACGTAAAACTTCGCCCTTAATTTGTTTGCTTCTACTGTACCAAAACTCCTATATTATTTTGTGTTTTCAGTAAAGCGCTAGTTTTCTATAATCCTAGAAACATAGGGAAACATAATTAGTTGGTTTATTTGTACTATTTTAGTGATACATGTTAGATAGGCTGTGAAGTAATAATTTTTGTTCGTTTTAAGTTTTGCTCTTCACTTCCCTCGGAAAAACTTTGTTTTTTTAAATTAATCAGTTGTTAAACCAGTTTCTCTGTGTGCACTCAGAGATAATTAGCTTTTGAAATATGCCAAATATGATGAAATTATAATATCTTAGTAGCAGAACTATGGAAAATACAACAGAGAATTATGGAAAGAAGGCCACCCAGAACGCATCACATTAAATACTTAACCAACTATACATTAAATATTAAATCAAAA
>JAQQPU010007945.1:0-14136 GCA_029168905.1 Artemia sp. Kazakhstan ARC1039
AATGAGCTTAAAAAAGACTGGATACTGGCTTACTGTTTATCTTTAATATGTCTCTAATTTATGTACCATAAATAAATTTTCGTTTTAGTTCTTAATTTGATATTAAAAAATACTATATCCTTTTATTTTCTATGGCAAAGAATATTTTTTTAAACTGAGTGCTCCTTTTTTAAATAAGATTCTTTTGTTATGTTTGCCTGAGCTGAGAAAAGGAAAATGTCAAAGATATATTTTTTTTTCTCCTCAGGGAAATGCGGTGCTGCAGCCCTAGACGTTTTAGCCAGTGTTTTTAGGGACGAGTTACTGCCTGTACTATTGCCCATCCTTATTGCCCATATATTTTTTTCTCCTCAGTGAAATGCAGTGCTGCAGCCCTAGACGTTTTAGCCGTGCTGCAGCCCTAGACGTTTTAGCCAGTGTTTTTAGGGGCGAGTTACTGCCTGTACTATTGCCCATCCTTATTGCCCATATATTTTTTTTTCTCCTCAGGGAAATGCAGTGCTGCAGCCCTAGACGTTTTAGCCGTGCTGCAGCCCTAGACGTTTTAGGCAGTGTTTTTAGGGGCGAGTTACTGCCTGTACTATTGCCCATCCTTATTGCCCATATATTTTTTTTCTCCTCAGGGAAATGCAGTGCTGCAGCCCTAGACGTCTTAGCCAGTGTTTTTAGGGACGAGTTACTGCCTGTACTATTGCCCATCCTTAAAGAAACACTGTTTCACTCCGATTGGGTTATCAAGGAATCAGGAATTTTAGCCTTGGGTGCAATTGCTGAAGGTAAGTTGTCTCATGGCCTTATGTTGATGTTATCCCCCCCCCCCCCCTCGTCTTAGGTGTCTTTTGTATCTATTTTGTTTATTATTGGTTTGCGTTATTAGTTGCTACAAGCAAAGAGGGGGAACAGAAATATTCTCATAAACAAAAATTTTAAGGAAATACAGAAAATGTGTTAGAAAAGGGTATAAATGTAGAAAAGCAACTCAAAACAAAAAAGCTGTATTGACATAATACCATAAAAACTGAGATTAACAAGTAAAAATATCGAAAGGGGATTCCACTGATTTAGCAGTAAGTTCTTTCAGTTTTGGTGTAATATTTGATAGGCCCTGTTCAGGAATTATAACTTAATGCCCCTACCATGAAGGTTAATATGTGCAAAATCTAAATAACATATATCAATCAGTGTTGTTTGACTTATTTCTAACACTCAGAATCTTTGAGTGAAAGAACTATTCTAAGAGATAGAAGTAAATTTAAATGGTGTCAACCATTATGTTTATTGCTAAGCTTTCTATTGGGAGTATAAGATTACCTTGAGCCAAGACCGTGACCAGGGGGAAGGAGGTTTACCAGATTTGTAACCCAGTCCCCGGAAATTTTTGTCCGGCTTAAAAAAAAAGGACCAAAAATGTGTATATTTTTTTTCTACGGTCGGGTTTTTGAGACAGAATTGATGGGTGCAACTAAATACGATGCTGGGCTCAATACTTTAGATGATAAAAATAATCTTAGGAAAGTCGGGTATTTGAAGCAGGAATGATGGGTATAGCTACACACAGTACAAATCAAAAATTCTGTGTAATGTCGAGTATTTGAAGCAGGAGTGATTGAAGTAGCTAAATAAGGTGCAGAGGATAAATATGCAATCAAAGATAAAAAACGCCTAAAAGGTTTAGTATATGTGGCAGGATTGATAGTTGTAACTAATTACTGTGCAGGGGCTAAATACGTATGAAAAAAAAAAAATTTAAATAAGTTGTGGTATTTGAGGCAGGAGTGATGGGTGGTGCTAAATATGGTGCTGGGGCTTAATACGCATGAAAGAAAGAATAATTTAAGTAAATTGGGGCATTTGAGGTAGGAGTGATGTGTAGGACTAAATACGGTGCAGTAGCTAAACATGTGAAAGATCAAAAGAATCTGAGGTTGGACATTTGAGGCAGGAGTAATGGGTACAAATAATTACCGTGCAGAAGCTAAATACATATGAAGGGGAGAATTATTGAATTAAGACCGGGTATTTGAGGCAGGAGTAATGGGTGGTGCTAAATATGGTACTGGGGTTTAATACGCATGAAAGAAAAAATAATTTAAGTAAGTTGGGGCATTTGAGGCGGGAGTGATCTGTAGGACTAAATACGGTGCAGTAGATAAACATATGAAAGATCAAAAGAATCATAGTAAGGTTGGATATTTGAGGCAAGAGTAATGGGTACAAATAATTACCGTGCAGAAGCTAAATACATATGAAGGGGAAAATTATTTTAGTAAGATTGGGCATTTGAGGCAGGAGTGATGAGTATAGCTAAATTCGGTGTATTGGATAAATATGTCATCAAAGATCAAAGAATCTGCGCAAGGTTGGGTATCTGAGGTAAGGGTCATGATTGTAACTATTTACTATGCAGGGGCTAAATACGTATGAAAAGAAAAAAATATTCAAATAATGTTGGGCATTTGAGGCAGGTTTGACGGATGATACTAAATATGATGCAGTGGATAAATATATCGTGAAAGATCAAAAGGATCTGCTTAAAGTTGTGTTTTGGAAGCAGGAGTGGGGAGTGCAATTAAAAACGGTGCAGGGACTAAATATGTATATGAAAGAAAAATAATCTAAGTAAGGTCGGACATTTGAGGATAAATACGCATGAAAGGTATAAAGAATCCGGGTAACGTCGAATATTTGAGGCACGACTGGTTATTAGAGCTAAGTATGGTGCAGGAGATTGGGGCCAACAAAAGAAAACAAAGGCAATAAAATTAAATGTTTTGGACGTTTGCCAGAAAAATTGTTCTAGCTTGTGTTGAAAGATATAGACTTTTACTAGGTTGCAGTTTGTGCTGAAACAGTAATACCGACAGAGCCTTAAATTTGACTCTTTTTTATCGAAGTGGTTCAACGTATATGCTACTATAAACAAGAGAAAATCAGTCAATTTGATCAAAGATCTTGGATTTTGACCAAAACCCATTTACCGACAAAATGACTTGAGCGTTGGGGCAACGTCTTTTTACTGTGAAGTCTTTAGTTTGTGGTAAATGTGATGACGAGATTTTGTCATCTGAAATCACTTGTCACCGTTAATAGGACTTATCACATTTAATCTCTCATGTTGACTTTATCAAAACACTTGGTGTTGGATCAGATTACTGATTTCATTTTCTTACTGCAACGCATATACAATTAAAAATGGATTGGTTATATCCTCTAGATGAGAGAGAGAGAGAAAAATTCATTTTTATTAAATATCATATTCACAAAAAAAAAAAAAAATCAAACAGACCTACCACGTGAAAATCTATACAGATTTGTTTGTGGCAGGACTCACTATTTTACTCACTCATATATATATTGAAAAAAAACTTACTCGCATATATATTGAAAAAAAAATAATAATGATAATAATGCAATCATATAAATAAATAAGAAATAAACCTCATGGGAACAGCGAACCAATCCTTACACAAGACAAGACAGAATACAGCCCCCCCCCCCCTCAGCCATCCCTATTCATTAAGAAATTCTTTAACCTATTTTTAAAAGAGGACACACTCTCAGCCATCCTAGTGCTTTCTGGAAGACTGTTCCATACCGAAACACCCACATGCCTAAATAAAAAACTAGACCTAGCAAGTGTGTCGTCTCTCATGTACTAGGTCCGCAGAATTCCTTGTATCATAAGAATGGTACGCAGAATTCGATGATAAAACATCACAAAAATAATTTGGTGCTAATTTAAACACTGATACACAAAAATACCGGTCTGATATTCCCTCAACTGCCCAACATTTAAAATATTAAAATGGTGATAACAATCCATTGTACTTTCACAATTTTCAAAATCACCGAGCAGGCGCAGTGCTTTATTCTGCACAATTTGTATCCGTTTAAAATTTACAACAAAATTACTAGCCATACAGAACAACCGTATACAATATAAGGAGGAATAAGTGAATTATATAAAATTTTCAAAACTGAAACAGGAAAAACATGTTTAAATCTACGAATCAACCCTAGGCCCCGCGCAACTTTCACCGATACAATTTCACTATGTTTTTCCCCATTTAAATTACAATCAATCTGAAAACCAAGATATCTTGTATCAAATATCCGCTTAATCTCTGTACCATTAAAATTAACTAAACCGAAAACATTATCAATAACTCCAGTACGACTAAAAATCATGTAATTAGTTTTACTCCCGTTCACTGCTAAGCAACTAAGAATAATAAAAATATGCAGGTCAAGTAGCACTTATTTGCTTTTGAAACAAGCTCACTCATAGCCTTTCCAGCAATCGTTATAGCTGTGTCATCCGCAAAGGATGTCAATGCGGCATCAAGAATGTAGAACTGCAATGTGTCAACATAAATTAAATATAAAAGTGGACCTAACACAGAACCTTGCGGTACTCCACATAGTACAGGACGAGGTGAACTGACAATATCCCCCACTACTACACGCATTGATCTACCATACAAATACGAACGAAACCAATCAATCCAATTTCCTTTTATCCCTAAATGTGACATCCTATCTAACAACAGCTCAAAATCAACAGTATCAAAAGCTTTCTTAAAATCAATAAAAATAGTTAAAGGAGTAGAGCCGCTCTCGAATACATTGTTTAAAACATCAAGAAGGTGGTGAACTGCATGACTAGTAGAATGAGATTTTCGGAATCCAAATTGCGTGTCACATATAAACCCAAGAGAATTAAGGTAGGAATATAGTTTCTTATGAACAACCTTTTCAAATATTTTTGAGAACAGTGGCAGAATCGATATAGGTCTCCAGTTTGACATTTCTCTTTTGTCACCACCTTTATGTAAAGGTACAACTTTTGCTTGTTTTAAAGCATCTGGGAACTGACCTTTTTCCATAGATAGGTTCACCAAGCATAGAAGACAAGGCAAAAGGTAAGCGGCGACAGCCTTAAATGCCTTAAGGCTAAGGCCGTCAATTCCTGCTGAATTTGATTTTATTGTTTCCAGTGCGTCCTCGAGATCAGACTGAGTGTACTTTACGAATTTCATGGAACGACCTTCCCCACGGTCATCAATAAACAGCTCATTTTTATACCCATGGTCAGCAACATCATTTTTAAATGAACAAAATATTGAAATAGTTCTGATGAATCGCCTAAAAGTTGGTATTATAACTGGATGCCCCAATTTTGACTTTGATGACATTATTTAAGAAAAATAACACGTGAAAAATAGAAGATTTTCTTGAATATATTTTAGATTAATGTTTTGATGGGGTGTAGATCATTAGAGGTGTTATCCCATATCATCACCTGGTTCACGTGCGTCAACACTTCTATGTGTTTGTAGTTGGATTAGTAAGACGTCATGAAGGAACTGTGACTTTTTATTTTTTGTTAAATTATGCACTACCTATTATTTCTTTTGCGATTTTAGATTGTTTCTAAGTAAAATACGATTTCTACAATGGAATGATATTAATTGACTTCAATTTGATTTAGGGCAGACAGGTATATATTAAAAAAATACAACTGGAAAGACAACGGCGATAATTGAGACTTCTACGAGCTTGACAAATTACCCAATTCTGTTCCTTTTTCAATCTTAGGGTCAAAACAGTACGTAATATACGTATGAAAAATATAGGAATATAGAAGTTCGTTACGTAAGTTAATTCGGAAGTTACGTATATTTATTACTAATAAAAATGTCTTTAATTCAGTCTTAGGGTCAACGCAGTTAACTGATTATTAGCTCTATTTTTGTCACGGTTTGTCGTTTGATAAAGTCGTGATACTATGATATATACTCACGTGATACGTGATACTATGATAAAGTCGTAATGCAACTATCATAAAGTGTTGCACCGATATATTGGTGGAACAATGATAAAGTCGTGTAGGCATTCTTAATGACTAATGATTCAGGTCACCTGCAGTGGAGGGCAGAGAGACCACCCCCACCCCCCTAAAATATGAATTGTTCAAAAATAACAAAATACTTTAACAGTTGGAAAAATATGGAAGCTGCTGGCAAAAAAATATTTTTCAAGTATTAGCCATCGAACACTTGTGTAAAAATTTCTGCTGGTAATATATTTATCTGTAGAAGTAATGTAGCGAGGGTTTTAAGCACCCAGGTGTAACCTGAGTATGCATTTTTTTCAAAATTTACCCCCCTTATATTCCTCTATGAGGAAATCCCCGTTGGTAGATATTAAGTTTGTTGTAATTATATGTCCAATCAATTGGTCTCATCTGTGTTGTCTAGGTTTAGGAGTACAGTATTCGGCATAAGAACTTTGACTTTATGTGAATTGAACTACTGTTTGTTAGATATTGTGTGAAATGACTTAAGTTTTTGACGTTGCGAGAAAGATTAGAGTTGCGCATAAGAGAAATTGACAAGCTACCAAATAAAAAAACTGAGCTGCACAAGTGTAGTACTTTAGTGGTAAATTCATTTGCCCAATATTTAGTTTGTAAATATTTTCCAAAAACTTAATAACCCCCCCCCCCCTCCCCTTCAGGGAATAATTTCTGTCTGTGACCTTGTAAAAATTATGCAAAAAATAACCAAAAATGTTTGGATGTACTAAATGATTTTTTTTTTAGAAACCCAATTGACTAAGGCTGTTCTAATTTTGTTGTTTAGCTGTTAGCTGTTCCTGTTTTACAAAACAGCTGTTCCTGTTTTCTGTTAGCTGTTTTTTTTAGAAACCCAATTGACTAAGGCTGTTCTAATTTTGTTGTTTAGTTGTTAGCTGTTCCTGTTTTAGAAAACAGCTGTTCCTGTTAGCTGTTTTTTAGAAACCCAATTGACTAAGGCTGTTCTAATTTTGTTGTTACCTTTTAGCTGTTCTTGTGATAATAAGGCTTGTGATTACGATGACATAGAACTTGAGGAGTTGGTTGTCCTTTCAGTTCATGAAAATAAATTTTTTTATTAACTTATGGCTCGTACAAAATATGTAACTTGCTATTACAAAAAAAAAGAAATAACAAAAAAATACAAAAAAAAACACAAAAGCTTTTTTGCTATCAAATACTAAGCGGTCTTTTTATAGACCCAATTGGCTAAGTCTGTTCTAATTTTTGTCCACCCTCTTAACTATTATGACGTAAAGGCTTTGGATTGCTGTATTTGACATAAGAACCTATGTTTCTGCTTGGTGCTCTTTCAGTTTTGAAAATCAACTTTCTAATTATTTTGTTTAATATGATGATACTTGATGAACCAAACTTCGAAAAGGTAACTTGCTTTCTTTTTAGGCTGTATGACTGGGATGATTCCTCATTTACCCGAACTGATACGCTACTTGACCAACTGTTTATTAGAAAAAAATTGCCTTTACACTCCCAGCAGCATTTCTGTAGGTGGATCATTTTTGAACAGGCCGCTATGATTGGACAGTCAATGTAACTGGACAGCCTTCGAATATTCTGATAGCTATGATTGGCTGTCCAGGTGAAGCCGGCCCTGCTGCTGGCAGGGTGGATGATTTTAATCAAGACAAGGCTTTAGAGTTACTATGTTTGACATAAGAACTTAAGGATGTACTTATTGCCCTTTGAATTTTCAAAAATCCACTTTCTTGTCATTTTATAGAGTGTGACAATATTTGATGAATCCAATTCTAAAAAAGGTAATCTGCTTTCCTTTTAGGTTGTATGACTGGGATGATTCCACATTTACCCGAACTGATACCCTACTTGACTAACTGTTTAGCAGAAAAGAAAGCTCTAGTCAGGGCTATAACCTGTTGGACATTGAGTCGGTACTCACACTGGGTTGTGCAACAAAACCATGACGCATATTTGAAGCCTTTAATGACTGAGGTAAGATGTTTTTTAACTCGAGGTCCTGACTTAGTACTCGATGTCATATCTAGTATTTTTAGAAAAATAACATACCGAAATTGGCAGAGGGAGCACGATTCTATTAACTGTATCCATAGGAGCCTCTACTTGAATACCAGTTGCCTTCCAACTCTACCCCTAATATCCGTCCTTCAAATCTTCGTTGACACTATATGTAGTGCTAGTTCAAATTTTGTCTCTGAACAGCTTTGTTCCCTCTTTCTTCAAGTCTCTTTTCTACTGTTGTTAAACACCATCACTCGTAGAAGTAGTAGTGGATAATCTTAACACAGCTTTTGTTAAAGTTAGCTATGTTATGTTAGCTAAGTTTGTTAGTCTATTAAACATTTTTACAAGTGTTAAATCAAACAAGGGAAACGACACTTAAGACGGGTCTACTACCTACCCAACTCTACCCTTACAAACCATCCTTGAGATCTTGGTTAACACCTTCCCTAGGGTTAATTCAAATTTCTTTCTCCGAGCCACTTTGTTCCCTGTCCGAATTTGTTGCATTCTATGTTTTGCTCCCCAGAGGTTTTAATACATAAAAAAAAGTCGATCCGTTTGCTGAGATTCAGATGATCTATTGAATCAAATCTTGAAATTTGTTGTATATGGTTTTTTAAGATTAAAAATACAATGCAAATTGATTAAAAATCGTTGAAGAAACAAGGCCTCCTTTTTTTTAAGCAAGTATAGATCGTTCTCTTAGGAAAAGTCTAAGTAATATCATAAGTCTGGCTCGGTAAAGCTGAGGCTTATTACAACTGTGGAGTTGTGGTGAATTTGCTTGCTTCAGAGGGAATATATCCCTTAAGCCGCAACTCTATTCCTAGGAATCTTTATCACCTAATATCTACTACCCACCTAACTCTACCTCTAATAACTATCCTTCTGATCTTTCTTAGTACTTTCCCTGTTGATATGCACTGTTCTTTTTCTGTATTCTAATTTACGGTAATTTTTTTCTATTCTTGCTAATTAGTCCAAAAAACTTCTGTTTCATGATTTATATTCCAATTTTATTTTAGTTTATTTGATTTTTTACTATTTTATGTCCGACAAATATTTTATCAGACAAAAAAAAATGACGGTAAGATAAGATACGATTTATTGCTGAAAAATGGCTATCACAAGCCCAAAAGGGCCGAATTCGCACTTTAGCGTCAAATACAGCGAAAAAAAGAATAACAAAAACAAACAATCAAACAACAACAGCAAATTATAAAAGGGTCAATGTCAAATACGTAAAAACGATAAAAACAAAAAACAAAGTAAACTCATAAAATTAGAAGGCCAATGTCGTCAGCAAAAATATAACAACGTCAAACGTCAGCAAACAAAAAAAAACATAAGTTAGTTGGTGACTAACAAACATAAATATAAAACCCCCAAATTTGCAAAATGGGCATTAAATTAATAACTATGAGGTAAGGAGCGAGTGAGGGGGGGGGGGGGGGGGCAGCGGAGATTCAGTGGTTGAAAATGCCAACTATGTAAGGGATAAAAGTTCTTCTATATCTTTCCGTGCAAACTCTTATTGGGGCGAGAAGGGGGATTTTTGTTGACACAGAACGTGGGAGGCGGGGTCGAAGGGGTGAATATTGACCGGGGAAAAGGGGAGTTGTTCGAGGGTTATGAAGGGCATTGTTAGCAAAACGCAAGGTAATTTTTGCTCTCCTTTCTTTAAGGGTGACAAGATTAGCTCTCCTAAGAAGGGAAATATAAGGTACTTTACCCTCATTGAAGATAATTCTTAGGCACCTTTTTTGTACTGCCTCTATTCTGTCCGACAATTCAATGGAAATGCCAGGGTGCCAAACAGGACAGGCGTACTCAAGGGTTGGGCGTACAAATTACAAGAAAATCCTCAAACAGTGCGATTTAGGGCATTTAAATTTTTTAAGGTGTTTAAGGAGGGAAAATGCGGCATTTGCACGTTTTAAGATGTCATTAATATGACAATCCCATTTTAAGTCGCTTGAGATGGTAACGCCCAGTAATTTCATAGTGGTAACGGATATTTCAGGGGGGATTGGACAGGAGAAAGAAGGAGGAGTTTTAAGGAAATTAATAGTAAGAACAGTTGACTTTAAAGGGTTGACTTTCATATCATCAGTAAGAGCTTCGGCTGATATCGATTCCAAGATGTACATTGGGTTGCTTTTGGAATTTTTGGAACATGTCTCTAAGACAGTTAGATCATCAACGAATTTCCATCTATCCGGGAAATAAACACCAAGGTTATTTATCATTGTAAGAAATAAAATTGGACCTAAGAGGGTTCCTTGGGGCACACCATTATAAATTGGGAGGGGATCAGAATATACATTCAGGTATTTCACGACTTGCGTTCTGTTAGAGAGGAAAGACGCAATTATTCTAATTAAATAAGGGTCAACTTGAAAGTCATTAGATAGCTTTTCTAATAGTATATTGTGGTTGATTAAATCAAAAGCTTTTTGCAAGTCAACAGCGATAACATTGAGCCAGGTATTGGGGTTTTCGAGTGTTTTGCATATTGTGTCCATAAGGTGAACAAGATAGTGGGTAGTAGATGTAGAGCGTAGGTTTCCGAATTGTCTTTGGTCAACATTTGGGATTATTTTTACTTTCAACCACTCAGCTAAAAAGCTTTCATATAACTTCGAAAAAACTGGAGTAAGAGTAATGGGACGGACACCATCAAAATCTTGATTTTTACCTTTCTTTTTTACGGGAGTAATAAAACCTAATTTCCAACAATTTGGAAATTTACCAGTAGAGGTAATTTCATTAAAAAGTAAGGACAAAGGCTCTGAGAGGTTGTCAGCAAAGGCTTTAATTAGTACAATCGGAATGTCTAATGGACATGTACTACACTTTTTAATGTTCTTAATTTTTGCCTCTACATCCGAAGGCGAAATAACGGGAAAATTGAGAGAGCACAAATCATAAGGAGTGTCAAAAGAAAGGGGAGGGATCTATGGAAGAAAGAAACCTGTTCAGATCATTGACTGTAACTGAAGGGTCTTCTTGGAAATGGAAATCTATATTATTATGTGTTTCCCACAAATTTTCTTTATTCTATTATACCATTGTTTTGGCTTTGTAGAAAATAGATCCTGGACTTTGCATTTGTAATATGAAGAAGCAGATTTACGTATTTCTTTTTTTATATGTTTACGCAGTGAGTTCGCTTCGGATGTTTTACCACTCTTTAGTAGATTCAATTTAATTCTAATTAGTTTTTTCAATTGGCTAGTAATGTATGGTTTGTCATTAGAACATGTTTTTACTTTTTTCACAGGGAAGGAATTTATTTATTTTGTTTTAATCAGATTTTGGAATTCGGAGACTTTAAAATTAATGTAATTTTTTCCTTTGAGGGCCAGCCAGTTTTCATTGGTAATCCAAGATCCAAATGTGTAAAGGCCATCATTGGAAATTGGGCGATAAGAGAACTCAGTAACAGAAAAAGTATGATTAAAGCTATTGAGAGGCTTCGTTAATAAACAAAAATGGTAACTTCCTCCTAACGGGGGCAAGGGGACAGGAGGGGCATAGAAAGCCTGCAAATTGGTGCAAATCAAATCAAGGGTTGAATTTCCTTTTGTTGTTGGTATTTTTACTATTTTTACTATTTATTTTTACTATTCGGTGACAGCAGTTAAGTTCTTTAACTAGTTATTTGCTGGAATGATGTTAGTCCAGAGGTTTTTCGTGATTATTTTAATGACAATAGGTCTTTGCACCATTATGAAACTCGTCATGCTAGTGATTTCATTGTTCCGAATAGAAGTGGAACCAGGGCCGGCTTCCATACTAGATTTTCAGGACCTAATATGTGGAAATCTATTCCGGAGAGCTTTCGGGCGGCTGAGCACCTGGGGTTATTTAAAAATAAATTGAAAAAATATTTGTTAGGTCAAGGTTCAGTTTTTTTTTTTTTTTTTTTTTTTTTTTTTTTTTTTTTTTTTTTTTTTTGTTTTTTTTTTTTTTTTTTTTTTTTTTTTTTTTTTTTTTTTTTTTTTTTATATTATTATTTATCTTTATTATTGTTATTATTATTATTATTAAATGAATTGATGAGAGATTGATTTTTTTTGTTTTTTAGTGTTTTTTGTTTTTTTATTATTATTATTATTAAGTTTTTTTTTATAGTTAATCATTAATTATTAAATGAGTTGTATGTACCCGCCCAGTCGCAAGTGCTTTTTGGTATCTTTCTTGGGGCGGGTATTGGCATATTTGTTAAATGTATTTTGATGTTAAATAAAATGAACTGAACTGAACTGAATTATGGAAAAATAATGTATTTTTTCTTGCCACAAATATTGTGTATACCTTTTACTTTAAATTTTGGCTAATTTCATTCTGCTAATTACATATAAATTGCTGTTTTTGCGGCTTTTAAAGTGAATACTTGACTGGAATTTTTCAAATTTCAATTTTTTTTTTTGCCATTTCATCATTCTAAACTAGATATCAATTTCTATTTTGTGGCTTTTAAGGCTTTTATCGTACTCTTTGTTTTCTTCTCCCTAAATATGGTTTTTTCTTCTACTTTGAATTTTTGCAACAAAAAAAAAATCCTACTTTGTAGCTTTTAAAGCGATTAATTGACTCAGACAAGCGACTTCAGGAAGCAGCATCCAGGTAGAAATTCTTTTGCAAGGAATTCAGAAATTCTCTCGGAGCTTGATTGAAAAAGTCTAATGGCTGGAAAATGGAGGAAGTAGGAGGGGGAGTGTTTAAATTCCTTAAATTATGGGTGAGGCATGAGCCAGAGTTTCATTGCCAGTTTCGTTGTTAATTTATCCTCTTAGCTTCACGCTAAATTTTTGTTTTTGCAGCTTTTAAAGCGAATACTTGACTCAAACAAGCGAGTTCAGGAAGCAGCCTGCTCTGCGTTTGCCACTTTGGAAGAGGAAGCATGCACGGAACTTGTCCCTTATTTGGAATTCATCTTACAGACTTTAGTCTTTGCCTTTGGCAAGTATCAGCATAAAAATCTGCTTATATTATATGATGCAATTGGAACGTTAGCGGATTCAGTTGGACATCATTTAAATCGGCCTGAGTTTATTAATATGCTAATGCCGCCCTTGATTATGAAGTGGAATGCTTTGAAAGATGAAGATAAGGATTTATTTCCTCTTTTAGAGGTTAGTTTATTTTTATTTGTCTTTTAGAGGAAAAAATTTTCTAGTTTTTGGTGTAGTTGTCGACCCCTCCCCCTGACCCAGGTGATAGAAAGCCTAGGGCCTCAAAGGCCCTTTGCCTCAACACCCCTTGATAAAAGAAAAAAAAATTATTGGCTGGGGAAACCTAAAATTAATTTTGTTCCCTTACCATATATTTGCCAGCTGTTGGACCCTTGCTTGCCCAACAACATCCTCGAAAAAATCCAGTCGGAGTCTACACCTAGATGGACCAACTTCTATCAAATCCCTCTGGGTTTTAATGGTCATCTTAGACTTTTGGTATAAAGGGGAACTAACCCCTTGAATTCGGGCCGAGGCACTCCAAAATTTTCAATTCCTCTTATGGCCTCTGTTATCATTCTTATCTTCGACCTTTTTAGCCGTAGTATATATTTAGTCAGTCAACACTGATGGAAGTATTGATTAAAAGTGACCCTATCATTCGTAGCCAGGGTTGCCACCCGATGAAAACAAAAACACTAGAGGTCAGTGATTTCGTGGTTAATTTAGTGATTTTCTTCAATAATCCAGTAATTTTTGCACTGATTTAGGGATTTTATAGACAATAGCAAAAATCACTAGAAACAGTGATAAATCATTAGAAGTGGCAACCTTCTTTGTAGCACTTGTAAAGACTGCTGTTGCTCTAGAAAAAAAAGGCATATACACAAACAAGGAAGTGGATACCTTTGATTTAATGCGTAAATATAAGCCATAGCTCTTCACAGATATGTGAAGACAGGAATTTATTCGACGGAGCTTCCCCTTCTAATCTGTGCTTTTGCGTGCACCTATGTGTATTGGATATTATATAGGCCTAGTGGGGTGATTATTTACCTAAACAAGCTTTACTTCAGGTTCTGTTGTTTGTTTTGTGTTTTTTTTTTTTGTATTGTTTTTTTTTAATATACCCTTTCTTCTTTGAATAAAAAGTTCATAATCTTGATTAAAAAAAAAAAATAAATAACGATATAGAAATGTCTTCAAAGATTTGAAAGTAGACTTTATAGAATGTTCTGGAAAGACAGAAATGTTTGGAAAGGTTTTCCTGTTGTTTTTTTTTTTTTTTTTTTTTTTTTTTTTTTTTTTTTTTTTTTT
>JAQQPU010007945.1:14236-37225 GCA_029168905.1 Artemia sp. Kazakhstan ARC1039
AAAAAAAAATTATAAAAAGTAGAATATGTACTAGTTTGAGCTGCACACGAAAAACACGATTTGAAAACTGAGGAGGCCCATTAAATATAAATGACTGGAGATTCCTTGCTCTTACTTGCTCAGACAAAATGAAGACTTGGATGTGTCCTAACGTGTCTTGTGCAAAATTCTCAAGTTGAAATGTACACCCTAGCCTTCTTTAAATATCTTAATTTTTAAATAGGAAAGAAAATTAAAAAAATTGTTGAACTCGAACTTGGAAAAATGGCAAATATTATAGCGTAAGGAAATATTGCTGTATTTCATAGTTGTCTTTCGAATTCAGTATTTTTTTTATGTCGATTTTTTTCAGTGTCTATCAAGTGTTGCAACAGCCCTTCAGTCAGGATTCCTCCCTTATTGTGAACCTGTTTTCCGGCGATGTGTTTCCCTTGTTGAACAAAATTTAAATCAACACATCGCAAATATGCAACAACCAGATCAGTTTGAAGCTCCAGAAAAAGACTTCATGATAGTTGCGTTAGATCTCCTTTCAGGTATTTATTTCGAAGTACATTTTTGTTAACTCTGTATATCCCTCTTCCCCCCCCCCCCCCCCCCCCCTCTGGGTACAGCCTTGTGAGAAATAGTTATCAACATTAAAATATGAAAAGCGGATTGTTTTTGTATAATTGGCAGAATTTATCTCTTAAAATTCAATAGAATCAAAACAACGGACAGGTTCGTTTTTTTTTTATTCCTAAAACTCTCGGCGTCATGCATAATCAAATATCTGATTTGCCGCTAGTCTTTTATCGAGGTTTTAAATGACTAATGAATCTTAATTTGAAAGAGTCAACAGAGAAAGTTTTAGGGCTAAATTTCTTTAGGAAAAGCATTCCAGATCGAAATGCAATGTTGGATAAAGCCGTGTTTATACCCCCGAAGTTTGTACCCCCGAATTTCGAAATACATTTTTGTTGACTCTGTATACCCCCCCCCCTCTCTCTCTCATCCACCCTCCCTCTCTCCTTCACTCCGCTCTGCTTATAAATTAACCCTCCACCCGACTTATAAATTAACTATTTTGAACTTACCATTTTATGTAAGTAGTATATAAATTAACTGTTTTGAGCATATAAATGACCTTTTTCAGTTGGTAACTCACGATTGTTTTAGAATCAAAAATTTTGTAGTGAGTCCTTTTATGTGCTAGCAAAAAAAAAATTCTGGAAAAAAGATATTATGATGGCAAAGTGAAGCAACAGTTGAGAATTGAGAAATAAATCAAAGAAATTCTATCTAAGTTTACACCATATCTGTTTTAAAATGTTAATCAGAATTTTGTCATGTTATTCAGCAGGTTATGTTATTCAGGATCCGGATCGAACGTTATTCAGGAGAAATCCCATTTAAAGTTGCCACAATATCTGTTTTAATGTGTTCATCAGAATCTCATTGGGGTCTTTATTCATTTGAAAATGTTCGTCTGAATTTCATCAGGATCGATGTTTATGTTATTCAAGATCGAGATCGAACGTTCTTCAGGAAAAATCCCATCTAAAGTTGCCACAATATCCGTTTAAAACGTTCATTAGAATCTCATTGGGATCTTTATTCATTTTAAAATGTTTATCAGAATTTCATCAGTATCGATGTTTATGTTATTCAAGATTGAGATCGAACGTTATTCAGGAGAAATCCTACCTAAAGTTGCCTCATTATCCGTTTAAAAACGTTCATCAGAACCTCATAGGGATGTTTATTCATATGGGAACCTTAACCCTACTTCCATGTCTGAAAATGTTATTTGAAAAACGTTAAACTTAGAGGTTAATAAAAAACCGTTTGTAAAAATAAAAAATAAATTATTTCTTCTAGAGATTCTAAGCAAAAGAGTTTATGAGAAAAAGAGGATCTAAATAAAAGTTATTTAGCAAAATCATAAAAAAAAGTGTTTAAACAGTTTGCGCCATATCTGTTTTAAACATTAATCAGAATTTAGGAACGTTAACAAAAGTGATTCTTACGCTATATTACCGCTATATTACCAGTGTTTCTACTTTAAATTTTTTCAATCCCTTAAAGGCTGGTGGAAAATCCATGAAAATTCGTATTTTCAATACCAAAATCCCTCAAAGATTCACCATTTTCTGACTTCTTTCCAAGTTACATGTACAGGCCTATTAGGCTGACTTTTAATAGCATTTGTTCAAGACTACTTATTTTGCAACTCAAGACCTTTTACGTGTACCAAAATATCTTCTTTTGGAGATATTTTTAAAACAGTGCTTTGTATTTATCGACTAGTTAAGTTTGGTTTTGATTTATAGATTCCGGGTCCAGATCTCAAATTTTGGACCACATGAATATATTTATTTATTTGTTGTTTTTTTTGCCATTATTTTTTGCTTTGGTAACACCCTCGTTTTTGTTTGAATTAGTACGAAGGATTAACACGAATGATATCCAACCGGTTGCTTTGTCACACATTATTTTTATTTTGACTTTTTTTTTTATTGAGTTGTTAATTGGAAGCAGAGTATAGTAGCAAAAATGAATCACATAAAGCTTGATTTAAGGACAGCGCCTCCATTTTGATCTTTGGAATTATTCGATATTAGCTAGTGTAGACTGCTCCCTGCCTCCCAGTTTTCCAGAAAATATCGAATGTAGACGCACTTTAATTTGTATTCAGGAAAATTTAATGAGAATTACCGAATAATAAGATTTAAGAGAAAACACCAAATACTAAGATTAATACCCCGAATCAGCGTTGTCGTCGCCATCCCCATAGTCTTTTCCAATGCCTAAAAAAGCGACGCATTCGGACGCAGTCGCATCGGATTTCACGGACTTCAATTTTTTTTATTTAAACTCGGTGAACGTAGAGGAGCCTTAGCTTCATCCCATACTTGACAGAAATCGTCGCAGCCAAAGTTACGTTTTTGAGCCCAATCCTATTTTCATTTTTTACTGTTTTCAGAATGCTGAAAAGTCTTTCCACGCAACATTTGAGCAGGGAAGTCCAAAAATAAACCGAATGACATGAAAAACGCTAGTGAATTTTAGCACTCCACTTGGCGTCTTGATGGATGCCACCCAATTCCAAAAATCAAACCTTCAGTCCTTCCCCGTTGGTTATTTTGTTTCAAATTTCGCGGGTCTACCTAAGTCCGACAAAAACTAGAACGTCTGTCAATCGCTTTTGTCGAAATCACGCCGTTGTATCCAAAATTGCTATTTCCGTAACAAAAATCCATAGGCTCGGCAAGGAAAAAAGTGGAATATCCAAACTTAAAGTAGAAATAAAGTACTAAAGTAGGTCTAAAAATATTAGAGGATAAACATTGAAAATAAAGTAGTATACTCTAAAATATAGTAGAAATGGAAGCACTGCGTTGAACTTCGAGGTTGATAAAAAACTATTTATCAAAATTAAAACGAAAAATGCTTTTTTTTCTTTTTTTTTTAGAGGTTCCAAGTAAAAGAGCTTCTGATAAAAAGAGGATTTAAATAAAAATTGTTTAGCAAAGTCTTAAAAATTGTTTGGAAAAATTAAAAGGTACGGTTGTCCGAGAGGTTTAAATAAAAAACTGTCCGGCAAAATTAAAAAAAAATCAACGGGTTTTAAGTAAAAAAAAAAGGTTTTCAATCAAAGAGGTTTAAAATAAAAATTATTTGGCAAATTTTAGAGAGACAGGCTTATCTTTTAGAGGTTTTTGTAAAATAGGTTTTATATAAAAATGTTGGATAAGATTTAAACAAATAAGTTTTTTACAGAGGTTTTATTAAAAAAAGGTTTTAAAATAAAAACTCTTTGATGAAATTGAAAAATTAAGTTTTTCTTCTAGATACTCTTATAAATAACAGCAGTTTTTATGAAGAGCTTTAAATAGAAAATTATTTGGCAAAATTTTAGAAATTGAATTTCATTGCTCCGTCTCAGGTATAGAAGCACAAATATTGCTAAATTTATTTTGCATTTAGTCTGATTTGTACTTATCAAACTTTAAAGTCTTGCAGAACGTTTAAATGGCAGAGTGAACAGTTGATTGTAAATTATATCTGATGCAAATCTTGTGTGGGCTAGTGTTGGCTGAAATTTTCAGGAATCTTTTTGTTTTGGTGTCGTTAGTATTGTCAATAATCTAATTATATTTTTTAATATATTCATCAATTTATATAGATATTTTATTGTATGTTTTTTTTATTTATATATATTTTTTTTTAATATTTGAATATATTTTTTGCTAAAATACACATATATTTTAATTTTATTTAATATATTTAACTGAATTTATACATCATTTTCTGATGTTTAATGTAAATAACATTGCGTCGCACCTTTTTGATGTATTGAGAAGCAGTTCTGGCGTCATTGGTTGAATTCACAACGTAAATTTTGAAGCCCGTGCCGAGTGGTTCTATTTGCCAGTTCTTCTCTATCAGGTGAAAATATTATCTCAAGGATAGTTGGATATATATCAAGTCTATTAGTACATAATGGGACGTAATAGGAAAAATCCTAGACAAAAAGGTATAAGTAGTACATTAGACACCTTAGAGGATACCTCTAGCTCGAAACCAGAATTACCAATGCTAGTTGCAGACTTCAAGTTAATTTTCAATGTCGTAAAAGGAAATGGTAATAAGCTAGATCAGTGGTTCTCAAACTTATTCAGACAAAGTACCCCTTTCTACCCACAAAACATTTTAGGTACCCCTTCTCAGTTACCGGTACTAAGTAAACTATAGCTAAAATCAAGGCCGTATCCAGGAGGGGTTAGGGGGTTTGAACCCCCCCCCCCCCCCCCCGGAATGTTTTTCTGACTCGTAGTAAAAAAAAAAAAAAAAAAATAAAGATATTTATTATGTGTTTTTGAGGGTTTTTGTAAACCCCCCCCCCCTCCCCCGAAAAATAATCGTAGTGTAAAACACCCCCGGAAAAAAAATCTTGGGTACGGCCCTAAAATACAAATAAAATTGTCAAGTCTAGAGTTAAGGGTTTTTTCTTATTTGCCGTCCACGTACCCCCTAAATAATTTTGCGTACCCCCAAGGCTTACGCGTACCACAGTTTGAGAACCACTGAGCTAGATAACATCGACTATCAATTAGGAACTCTTACGGCAAGGGACAATAATCTGGAAAAAGACCATTCGCTATATAAAAATAAGATGAATAGTCACACATTTACAGAACATTTTTGATGTATTGAGAAGCAGTTCTTTTGTGTACTTGGCTTGTTTTTTTGTTCAGTTAGTTTTTTATTTTTTAGGTCTAGCAGAAGGTTTAAATGGCCAAATTGAACAATTGATTGGAAGCTCAAACTTGATGCAATTACTTTTCCAATGTATGCAAGATCCAATGCCTGAAGTTCGGCAATCTAGTTTTGCTCTCTTGGGGGACCTTACTAAGGCCTGTTTTCAACACGTTCAGGCTTGCCTGCGTAAGTTATTTATCTCTCTCTCTCTCTCTCTCTCTCTCTCTCTCTCTCTCTCTCTCTCTNCTCTCTCTCTCTCTCTCTCTCTCTCTCTCTCTCTCTCTCTCTCTCTCACTCATTCTCCCTCTGCCCCTCCCTCCCTCTATCTCATTATACGAATTGGACTATCATGTTTCTTTCTATTAGTATTCATATTTTTTGTTCATTTAAAATAGTGAGTTTTTTTTACCCAGTACAGTCACTCAGGCTAAACTGGATATCTCGAGTCTATTCAGCATAAACGGTTTTACAACGGATCAAATAAATGCTATATATATGTCCATCACGGGGGGTGTATTGTCAGGGTAACGACTATTATTTTGTAGAAGAGCATAAAATATTGGGGGGGGGGGGGCTATATGGGGGTGAGGGGGATGAATTGTCACAAACGCAATCTTAAACATAAACAAGAGCATAAAGTTAGCAATGTAAAAATGCCTCTATTTTTGTTCTAGCATGTCCTCTTCTTCTTCCCTATTCTGGAAATCTATTGATTTTTTCTTCTATTCTTTTCTGTTTGTTATTGCTTATGCTTGGGTTTTATCGTCGCTGTAAGTGAAGCTAAAGGCTCTTATTCCCTGTGCTAGCTTTTGTCGCCTTATGTTCTGCAGTGCTGAAATTTTAATGGTTCAGCGTAAAACGACAATGTTTGATATTTTCCGGTGGCTGAAATTCAGCTTTATTCATCTACCAAATTACGTTTTGAAATTTAATTGTTATTTTTTGTCTTGGCATTTGAAAATTGATCGAAAATGGTAAAAAAGGAGGAGGGGGGAATTCTCTCTTTTTAAGCAAGTTTACATCATTCCAAATGAAAAAGTTAGTAATTCTAGCTTGGTCAATGAATAGATCTGAAAGTAGTTAATTCAATGATACGCGTATTGTGCTCTTTAAGCGAGATATAGCCGTAGGCTTGTTGCGAAATCGCATTTTTTTTTTCGGAAGACGTAAAGCTTAAAAGTTGCCGAACGATGTTTGAATGATTATCAATATTTGTTTGTTGGCTTTTTTTCTGATTTTTGGAGTAATCAAAGATTTTCAAATGGAATGAACACCCACACAAACAGGTTAAAGTTAATTTGTTTTGGATGTGTTTGTTGAGTTGGATGCCGATGTGAAAAATGCATCAAATATGTGAAATCAACAGCAAGATATATCTATCTTGGATTTTTTTTTTGTTTGTTTCTTGGGTCTACTTAATTTGTTTATCAACTTAATTTCTGCTTTGATACTTGAGAGCTGGACAGTCGCTGTCATTAAAATGAGCTGTAGATTGATTCATCTTATCATCTAAAATATATTGATGTTGATGATGATGATGCATATATTGATGCGTCGTGTGGTGTCAATCTTCAACTTATTGTAATTTAATAGCGATCTTAAGGAGCATCCTAGTGAAAGACCAAACTAGACTCCGACATATTGGAAAGGATGGCCAAAAATCTACCCAGTTTGTAGTACTGTGAGATATTTTAAATCATTTGCCTCTTATTTTATTAGACATTTTAATGATTAGATAAAAAAAACAAGTTTTTGTAACTGAAAGAAAGGAGCAACATCAAACCTTAAAACAAACAGAAATTATTACTTATGAAGGGGGTTGCCCCCTCCTCAATATCTCGATCTTTACGCTAAGGTTTTTTTGAACCTTCAAAAAGGCCTTATTATTTTAATTAGATGGGACCTGTGTTTCAGGAGTCGTGCTTAAAGGAATGGGACAAAAAGTCAAACTTTTGGGGGTTTAGACCAGGTTTTGATGGGTAACACTAAGCTTAGTGAATCTTCTATATTTGGAATCAGTACAAAAAGTCGATTCTTTTGATGTTGGTATCAAAATCCTGTTTTTTAGAGTTTCGGTTACTATTAAGCCGCATCACTCCTTACTTACAGTTCGTTACCACGATTTGTTTAATAACACTAGGAAGTATTTGACGTTCGTTGTAATTTATGAATTTGCTGACGAGCGTTATAGTGTTGACTCAGTTGCATTCTTGATTCAGTTTACGTACCTCTGCTAGTGTTTGTTTTTCGGCAAATAAGAAATGCTATCTTATCATTCGATTGGATTTTAAAAAAAAATGCAAATGAATGTGCATTGTCAATTTAATTTACATATACTGATATTTAGTAATCAAAATGTTAATATTATTTGATTTATTAAAGCAAAAACATTTGTATTTTTTTCAGTAAAATGCAAATTATGTTCTGGCCTTGGGAAGGCATAGGGGTTTTGAGCCCTACTCATGTTAATCTGCTCGTTTTGAGTTTGACTCGCTTATTTATTGTAATTTCTGTTCGTTTTGGGTTTCATTTATTTATCGATGCTGACTTGTGGTAGTTTCACGCTTGGTAGATTATTTTGTTTTATTTTTGCTCGTTTTTGGTTTAATGGGGTTCTTTACTTTTCTTTGAAAAACTTATTTTGTGGAAAAAGTTTTTTTTAATTAATTCCTAATAATGGCTGCCAATTAATGGGCTCTCTTCTTGGTCAGTTTTTAAATTGCTGAGTTTCCTTCCTCAAAGCGAGAGTTTCACTTTGAATACCCAGTGACGTTTTGGTAGGGAAAGTTCTTCAACATCTCACTCATTTTCTGAAAAATAATGTAATATTTTTAAGATATTGAGTAGGGTCAGATGCTATTGGTTTCAAGGCCATGCAATGGAGGGATGCTCATTTGAAGAGAATATAAACTAGTAAAAGTTAAAGCACATAAATTTCTCTTCATACTTTGTCATTTTTCTCTAGTTGTGTTCATCTTTGTTTTTTATGCCTTAATTTTCTTTTTTTTTTCTTTTAATTTTTTTTTTTTGGTGCACTTCATACCCATCTTTCGTCAATATTTTAATCCCGAATTCATTTCATTGTGCTCTTTTTAGTTGAAGTGTTCGTGAAGTTTTTTAGTATTTTCCCTACCTCTTGAAAAACATTTTTTTTTTTTATTGAATAGGTTTTGGGCCTCCTGAAAGCCCCAAGGCTTTCCTCTTTTTTTCTTATATTTTTGTTTCCTTTTATTTTAGACTTGCAGACTAAAATATAGTTTTGGTTTGGCGGTAATACAGTTCAGGTATTTTATTCAAATGAATCGAAAAACAAACCTTGAAGTACATACAAAACTGAGCTTAATTCTTCTTTTTTCGGAACTTTAATTCTTAATTCACATTCTTTTTTTTCATATTTATTTTTGAGTTTTTTTTCTACGTAGTGTATTATAACTAAGTTATGTTTTCTTCTGTTTTTAGCAGTCTGCTTATCCTTGGTAAAAATTTTAATTCGAGTATATTTCATTTTCCTATATTAAGTTTTTATGTAGTTCTTTTCACTTATTTTCCTAAAAAAAGAATTTTGCATTTTTAAATCTCGATAATGTGTTACAGTCTGAGGGATTCTAGGGATACTATTCACAGCCTATACTATCCTATTGGTTTTTGCGTTCATGTGTTATTTATTTCAATGGAACCTGAAAACAAGTCAAAAGTACATGAAAAGTTACATTTAATACTTTATTAGGGTTTTTAGGTGTGTTCATATTTGGTTTTTGGTTTTGTCAATGCTTAATTGAATGTATTCCTTTTTTAGCGGATTTTTTGCCCATTCTTGGTCAAAATCTCAATCCTGAGTACATCTCAGTGTGCAACAATGCGACCTGGTCAATCGGAGAGATTGCTGTAAAATATGGTAAATATACGTCTTATTTTGTCTTACTATACATTTTTTTTAAGTGTTCTTTTATAACATTAGATTTATGTGACTTTAAGCGCTTTGTTTTCTGTATATTTTTTATTTCTTTTATATTCTTAATATCTAAATATTTTATTTTGCCTGTCTATTATTTTCCTATAAATGTAGTTTTGTAAACATTCTAGATTTTTTTTTTTTTTTTTTTTTTTTCGGCTCTAATGTTTATACACTCGAGGACAAGGGTGGCGGCGTTCAAGACTCTAATTTTAAGTTGTTTCATCTTTATATCAATCTTCCGATTCTTTTCGGAATTCTGAAAAAGTGTACTATATTGATATGAACTATATGATGTAAATATTAAACTAGACATTTAATTAATCAAATCATGTATTATTATTAATAAATTATGTAATTAATTTAATTTTATTTTCATTCTAAATTGATTGAAACATGTTGATTAAAGTATATATATTACTTAATTAATTAATTGAAATAAATATATATGGTAAAACTAATTTTAAGAAAATACATATGTTATATTTTTTTTGTATAATTATAAAATAATCCGAAAAATTAGGAAACATAATCTAATTTTTAACACTTTTAAATTTTTTGTTTATTTTATTTTTATTTGTAGCAAAATCTAGTGGTTTATTCCGGGTCGCTTTAATATCCCCATTTATAATAATAGATGGGTTTAGTGAAATATTCAGCCTCATTTTTTTTCTATTATGGGAAGACAAACATATTAGCTTCAAGTCTATATAGACACTGTAGCCTATTGTGTCTATCCTACTGTGACACAGTAGCTTACTTCAATAGCAATGTTACTGACTTGTGTTACTAGATGAGCTACTGAATTAAAGGGTTATTAAATAGCTACTTAAAAATGGCAAATTTAAATTAATAGTTACTAGATGAGCGAAAATGGGGGTTTTTAAAGGCCAAACGAAAATACTGACAAAACACAGCAAAACGAATATTTCGAGGGGACAAACGCCTCTCTTCTTCAACGCGAAACGAAAAAATATATTCAATGAGAGTGCCGAAGAGAAAACGAACAAAATAAAAGCGGAAAGTCAATGTGAATGTGAAAAAACTAGTGATAAAATCAAAAAATTAAAAGATGAATAAAACTCAATAAAAGTCAAAAATTATAAGAATTTAAACCAAATACCTAACAAACATAAAAGTAATTCATTCACCAATATCCGCAATTTGCATCGCGTTTTATTTTGTTGCTTTTATCTTCGGCACTCTCATTGAATATATTTTTTCGTTTCGCGTTGAAGAAGAGAGGCGTTTGTCCCCTCGAAATATTCGCTTTGTTATGTTTTGTCAGTATTTTCATTTGGCCTTTTAAAAAAAAACCCATTTTTACTCGTTTTTCTTTCTTGTTATGTAAGGCCAATGTGGTTAAAAAAAATTTCTTAGTTACCAGATAGCTATTATGTTGGCTAATAAGCACAGTTTATATAATTATCCAGTATGATCTTTCCCTATCTCACCCATTATAAAAACCCGGACCAAGGTGCGAGTGCTCCAGAGAACGTTTTTGCAGATAGAAACATAGGCGGCATCAGATCTTTTCACGGGTAGACAAGTCAGACTGTGATCTAATCGGAAACAAGTGGAAACCCGCTATTACGAATAATGCACTTTGTTGGAAACAATCGGAAACAGACTAACCCGCTAATGCAGAAAGAAGTGGGAGGAGCTTTTTGTTCGCACCGAGAACGAAGACCAGAAATGATCTGCGATAAGCTTACTGGATAATTATATGAACTGTGCTAATAAGTGACAGCGGCCACGGTAATGACAGTATAAATATGACTATGTAACGTGGGCGCTTCGAAAGACTGGGGAAGATTTGTTGGATGTTTCCTAGAGAATTCCTGTAGGAAGATGTTTTCTAGAGGAATTGTCTAAAGGCAATTTTTGCACTCATTTGACTAACAGTATATCAAACAAAAAGCTGCAAAAATTGCAGAATTTTTAAATTTTGGGAAATATTATGAGTCAGTTTGTACCATTTTTATGTTGCAGAAACTGCAAAGCAACAATCTTTGTTCGTTGTATGTTTCAACTTCGCTCTTTAGTTTCATCTGGTAAACTTCATTTAAAAAAAATTAATAATATAGAGCCACTAATTTCTTATCGGTGTTGCCTTTATTTGTTCTTACGCTTGTGAATTCATATCTGTATTTGCAGGGTCATCAATGAGGACATATGTTGGGATGTTTATTGGTCAACTTATTACCATAATCAATCGACCAAATACCCCTAAAACTCTGCTAGAAAATACAGGTTAGTTTCCGTCCCATTATGAATACCCAACCAAAGTATATACCCACCCACATTCTGCTTAATTTAAGCTGTTAATTGTTCAATGAACTTTAATGTGTTTGTGGTTTATTTTTTCCAGGATTTTCTGGATGATTAGACATATCTTCGTAACTGAATTTAAGAAATGTGATCCTTAGAAAAGGAGACCGAGACATTTTCTTCAAGACAGCATGGAAATGAAACTGTAGGAGGGGGGGGGGGGTGGAAAAAGTCCTTTTTTGGAAAACGTTTTAGTTTATTTTTTTAACTAGCCAAACTGAAACCAAGGTTGGTTCGGCGAAAGTGATCAGTTTTGGTGAAAGTGAATTCCATTTTGTCAGGTTTTAAATTTCACCTTGTTTGCCTTCAGGATGAGTAGATATGTAGATGTAACTAAATGGATACAGTTGCAGTGATGTAATCAGGTCATAAGAAGTAGGGAAGTCCTTATGACTCGGTCACCAAATGTTTCAGTGGCTTTAGTTAAAGAACTATGCAGCATAAACATCAGTGTTCTATACCAGAGTGCCCAAAGGAAATACTTTTTTTTGGGGGGGGGGGGGTGGAGTCTCAGTCCTCCTATTAGAAGACCAAAAGTGTTCAAAAGGTTCTGGATTAGGAGTAAACAAAAAATATATTGTTTCTTATCATAAAAGAAGTTTTTCCGCATCTCAGCCCCCCCCCGAATTCCTTTTGTATGCAGTCTTGAAAAAAAAACCTTTAGGTGCCCTTCCTATATATTAAAATCAAGTTACATAATTCAGTTTTTTTTTGTTTTTTTTTTTTTCTTAAAGTTTTTATCCAAGTAAATGAATAGGCTACTGCCAAGAATCTTAAAACTTTTCTTTGTTGTGCTGTAAAATTATGAAGGCGTTAGATATGACGTATGATTAAGTAAACAATGGCAAACAGTTTTGTATTGTTTATAACTAGGTTATGACGCAGGTAAACAATGACGTATGATTTCATTTTCGTGGTTGATATATTTTCTCAATTTATGGCTCGTGTTAGTTGGATGCTTTATGCACAGCACCATTCATTTGGGCTTCTGGACGGTTTTTGGCTGTTTGTTCTACATATCACACCGGCTTTATTCCTAATATTTTTTTTCCAAGGTCTTTTGGTAATTTTTGTGTAATTTCCTTTCATCTCATGAGTATGCTGTAATTATTTCAATTTGTTTAGTTTATTTATTTTAGTTTACACAATAACAAAAGAAAAATTCAAAGGTTGAAAGTCTTGAATAAAAGTAGGAGTTTCAAGGCGTAATTTGTTTCTTTTTAATTCAGTTGATTCCGAGCTTTTAGAGAAAAAACATTCCCGTTTGACAGCCGTGACCTTAGTTTCGAATTTTTAATTGCTTCGCATTAAATGCCGTGTATTGCGGCAGACAAATTACTATAATAATTCTAATACCATTGGATCAAATATACCTATATACAGTTATTGTTCGTTCAGTGATTGTTCTTACTAAGAGTTTGTTTTCTAATAATAAAAAACGATCTAGATAGGTCATGATTTTGGGGCAATTCGATTCCCCTTCGTGTACTATTTTTCATAAATCGTTTGCTGGCTTAAATTAAAGACCCCTAAAGGTTGCAAGCGTTCAGTATAAGTAGGAGGGGTTTCAAGGCGCAGTTCGTTTCCTGAAAATTAAGTTGAATACGAGCTTTTAGAGAAAAACATTCCGATTTGAATGCTGTGAACTTAGTTTCGGATTTGTAATTGCTTCGCATTAAATACCGTGCACTACGGCAGAAGAATTGCAATAATAATTTAAACCAGCGGATCAAATATACTGTAGAATGATTATTCGTACTAAGATTCGTTTTCCGGTGTAAAAAAAAGATCTAGATATGTCGCGATTTTGAGAAAATTCTTTTCCCCGTTCGTTTAGTACTTTTTCATAAATCGTTTGCTGACTGAAATTAGAGTCCCCTAAAGGTTGAAAGCGTTCAGTGTAAGTAGGAGTAGTATCAATGCGCATTTTTCCATTTACAAATTAGTTGATTCCGAGCTTTTAGACAAAGACATTCCCTTCTACAGTTGTGAAATGAGTTTCGGATTCGTAATTGCTTTGTATTACGACAGAAAATAATAATAATAATAATAATTTGTATACCAGAGGACCGAGTATACATATATACAGTTATTGTTTGTACTAAGATAATTGTTCGTTCTCCGGTATAAAAAAAAAAACTATCTAGATAGGTCACGACTTTTGGAAAATTAATTTAGGGTCTTAATTAATTTTGGTAATTAATTCTGCAAAAGCAATTTAGATGAATGACGTCACAAATACCCAGTATCCAATACCTAACAGTTTTATACTCTACAGCGAATAAAATAAAATAAAATTTAAGTTATTTTGTGAAATAGATTATAAAAAAAAAACTTGCTATAATAACTGTTATATCACGTAGAAATTTTATTTTTCATCATTGGTTTTGTCCAAATATCCTTATCAAGTATGTTATTTTTATCAGTATTTTAAGTCTATCCAATACTACTTATTTTAGATGCGCCAATCACAAATTTACATTTTTCATCTTGGAAATAGAATCTTAAAGTTGGAACAACGCACCTCAATCACAGAGCGGGTCATTCCTAGATATTTGATGTAGAGAAAAATACTTGCGCTTATACAGGCGGGGCTTAAACTCCCTTTGATTAAGCGTGAAAATTGAAAACAAGAAGTTTTCTTAGAGTGTAGTCAGCCACTCCCAACTAGCATAATCTAATTTAAACTATGTGAATCATATCCAACGTTAGGGCCCTACATTATTAGAAATATCACAATTAAATTAGCGTATTTTTCTGAGATTAAATACTGTCTGAGTATTAGGGGTTACCAGTTACCAGTATAGTCTTATTTAAAACTGAGAGACTCTTATCCAAGATTAGGGTCCCACTTTCCATTATTAGAAAGATCACATTTAAATCAACGTATTTGTCTGAAATTAGACACTTTTTGACTATTAGGGGTTTTACCGTATTCTCAGTTAAATATTCCATGTTTTGGTTTTATTATTTATTTTGGATTTTTTTCGTTTTTTTTCAGCTATTACAATCGGTCGACTAGGGTTTGTTTGTCCCCAAGATGTGGCACCCTTTTTGCAACAGTTTGCCAGACAATGGTTCGTCCTTCTTTTCTTTTCTTTTTTCTTTCTTTTTCTTTATAACGTTTATTTATTTTATCTATTTTTTAAGGCTCTGTGGTACCATAAAGAATCTCACCCTATCTCATCCATTATAAACGTTCTATTGTGCGTGGCCAAACTATTTAGAATTGATTTGGCGGTCTTGCCATAACTTGCACATCTTAGATAGAAGATCCGAATGGACGACAGGGAAATAAAAGCCCACGCCTACTTTCCCAGAAATCTGAAAAGCTATTTAACTTCTGTTGTGTGTCGGAGATAGGGATATTCAGATTTAATGAAACTTAGATCAGCAGGAATTATGAATTCTGCTTTTTCGAATAAACGGGGCTTTTTTTTTTTTTTTTTTTTTTTTTTTTTTTTTTTTTTTTTTTTTTTTAAGTTAAGACATGAGCAGTCCCTAAAAATGTTCTAGAACACATGCTAGGAAATCATTAAAAATGAGCTATAAGGAGCCAAACCAATTTGACAGTCTTAGGAGTTCCCTCTGGTGCTCAGTGGTGGATCCAGGGGGCGAGGGGGCACGCGCCCCCCTAACATAGGCTAAAGTAGTATAATTTACTTAATTAACGCAAAATTACAAATTGTTTTTTCTCCTAACGCCAGTTTATCGGATCAACCTATTTTGCCCCCTCCCCCCTAAACAAAATCCTGGATCCGCCCCTGCAGGTGCTACCCGCTTTTATAGGGGGAGTTTCCTCTAGTGCTACCCGCTTTTATTGAAAGCCTTGTTGATACAGGGGGTCTATTACTTACGCTGTATGTACATTGAGTAGACAGCACTTTGCTTAACAGTTAGTATAAGATCATAAGATCAGTTAGTATAAGATTTCATTTTAAACTGGCTTCTCGTTCGATTTTTGAACTGTTGACACATTTAAGGTCCACCATGAATTTTACCAACATTTTAAGGAAATATCTTTTGAGTAATTTGGAAGCTTCAGGAGTTCCCTGTGGCGCTACCTGCTTTGATTGAAAACTTTGCCGACAAGAGGCGTATTATCTATGCTGTAAATATAATAAGTAGACAGCGTTTTGCTTGACAATTACTAAAAGATTAAATTTTTCTTGATTTTTGAACTAGCCTCTCATTAGCTTTTTGGATTGCTGACACATTTAAGGTCTCTCGACCGTTTTTGCCCAAATTTTATGAAAATATCTTGAGTAATTTGGAAAATTTTAAGAGTTCCCTGTGGCGCTACCTGCTTTGATTGAAAACATTGCCGACACAGGGACGTAATATGTAGGCTGTAGGTACATTGAAAAGACAGAGTTTTGTTTAATAATCAGTAAAAGATTATATTTTCTTTATTTTAAGCTAGCCTCTCATTAGTTTTTCGAGCTGTTTATACATTTAAGATCTCCTTTCAATTTTTGCCAAAATTTGAAAGAAATATCATTTGAGCAATTTGATAACTTTGGGAGTCTCCTTTGGTGCTACCCTCTTTTATTGAGAGCCTTGGTGACACAGGGGGTGTGTCCTTTATGCTTTATATTCATTGAATGGACAACACTCCTATTTCTCCTGTTTCTCCTATAATTTGCGTATTTTCGTGTTGTTCGTTTTTCTTTCTTTTTGCCCGTCCACCTCCGAAATAAGTTGTTGAATACGTCCTAGGCCCATGGACTCCAATTCCACCCACTAAGGGCCATTTTCGTGGCCAAATCTTGGAGTGGACCCACAAAACTGGATTAAGACTCAGACCTAAAAGGGCCAAGGCCTCCAACTTCTACATTATAGTAATGTGTAAATGTACAATGGGATGTAAATATGTATTTTTACACCACGTTCCAATTTAAAATTTAAAGGAGGTTTTGTATAGATTGGGATGGAGGAAGAGCCTTCGTAGCTGTGCTGGCCTCAGGCGGTTCGGTGCAGCTGTGAGTTATTAGTAGTGGTGGTAGTAGTAAAAATAATAATGAACATTAATGAAGATAGCCCTTTTCGATATTAGATCCAGATTATTTTGTAGGCGGATAAAGCATTTGAGGAATTGTTCGATTCCATAAAAAGAAATCTATTGTTGCACTTTGTTCATGGGGGATCATGGGGGGTAAATTCTTCAAAAAGTCAAAGCATATGATAGTTAAAGTGTAAATCGCGAAAGTTCTAGGAGGTGTTTTGACTTCCCATTCCTTTCCCCCCTTGTACTGTTTTTGATTCCCTTGACTAAATTGAAGAAATAAGTTTATCATGCTTTCTTGAGCCTTAATTTTCACTTTTTGTGCTTATTCGATGATTATCTGTTCCTACTTGTCTACCTTTTTCTTTGGTTTCATCTGTTATGTCTCTCTGTTATTTTTTTACAATTTTACTCCAGTAAATCTTTCTAGCTCTTCCCGGCCATTATAAATGCAATCTCTCTATCTCTCTCTCTCTCTCTCTCTCTCTCTCTCTCTCTCTCTCTCTCTCTNCTCTCTCTCTCTCTCTCTCTCTCTCTCTCTCTCTCTCTCTCTCTCTCGCTCCCTCTCTCTCTCTTGCTCTCTCTTGCTTTTCGTCTGTCTATCTGTCTAACTCATGTAGTTATTAGGATCCGCATGCTCGATTCTTTAATTGGAGGGTTGTTTTTCGTGTTTGCTCCAATGAAATATTCTAGACCATATATATGAAAAGGAATAACTATTCCGCTCCATGCGGTTCTGTTATTTTTTCTTTATTTTTTCAACACTCTGGATTTAAAAAAAAAAAGTTAATATAACTGAAAAATAATACCATATATTGTCTAGCAAAACTATTGTTTTAAAACAGGTTTTCAATCTGTTATGTTGTTCAGGTTTTTTTCCTTTTTTTCTAGGTCAAAGTTCAAAAATTAGAAATGTCTTGCTTTTTACCCATTAATGCCCAAGACTAGTTACCGGTAAAATTTTGTGGTGCTTGCTTTAGTGCAGTGAAATAGGATTCTAACTTAAAGATTTGTGGTACCAAATATTTTTTCGCACCAACGGTGTAACCATGGTGCTATGTTCCAATATGGGAACGTTAGGCGGTAATGTTGTCTTTGGAACTGAAGGAAATATATGGATACATATCTTTTGTCGTGTTTATTGAAAATTGGTATTAAAACCAATCCAAGTTAGGCATGGAATTGCTCGTAGCACCGTTGCAAGTGGAGTTTGACGCAGCACTCTCTACACTCTAGCTGTGTTTTTTTTTTTTTTTTTTTTTTTTTTTTTTTTTTTTTTTTTTTTTTTTGCAGACTTGCATCGACCCTACTTCTCTGCTGTCACCAGTACATGAGCGGTTAATTTCTTAGGGTAGATCCGCAGGGATCCTGAGCTCCCACCACGACCTGGACGGTAAGTTTCGTTGTTGAAAAACCCTGAATTACTTTACGGAGGAATTCAAGCTGTGGGATCTTTCCAGCCACGTCACCATCATGCAAGTGACGGTAGGAACGCCAAGCTGCGACCATGAGCGTGCAAAGAAGATTTTGGCCTATGATCCAATACCACTTTTTTCCTCGCAAAATTGGTCTATATACCGACAAAGCATTATCGACTAGGTCAACGCCTCCCATTCCCTGATTATAATTTCTAGTAAGGCACGTGGCTGTCCAATTGGAACATCTTTGCGCTCCGCCACAGAGTATCTTTTTGCCTGGTGAAGCGGTTCTATGGAGTCGTAGTTGGTTGCTACACAAACGGCTTTGCTATCTTTCCACTTGACAGCCAAAACCACTCCATCTGACCTGTAGTCATAATAACCGCGTTCCTTCTTTTCCATAACTTTGGTTTCTTCGAGACAACACCCCTTCAAGCGAGTTTCACGAATAGCGCCTGTGGCGCGAAATCCTTGCAAGTGAAGCTGTGTGAGAAGATCGTGGTTTGTGAAGAAATTATCAAAGAAGACTTCGTGATGGGCTGCTTTTTCAACAACAGACAATAGGTTCTTGACCACCCGTGTACCTAAGGGTGTTGCTGGCTGTTGCTCACTCCTCCCACAGTCACAGGAAATATCGATTTTGTAGGGATATCCACGAGAACAAGCTATCGCCCATGCTTTGTATCCAAATCGAATCGGTTTTCCTCGGATAAACATTTTGCAGCTGTAAAGGTATCATTTGTTCGTCCACGGAAAGTTTCAGACAGAAAGTCCCATATTGCTGAATTTGGTTGTTCACGGCATCTACAAGTGGCCTCACTTTAGCCATCTTGTCGCACTCCTGGAGCTCATTATTATTTGCAAAGTGCAGGCTCTTCTTTATCTTCAGAAATCTGTTGCGGCTTATGACTTGTCCAACTTTAGGAATGACTAGGTCGTCTGACCTGGACCAGTACATTCTCTCACTGGGAAGGCGATGATATCCTGATATATGCACAATTCCCAAAAAATTGTCAAGTTCTTCAAAGCTCAATGTGAAGCTGATGTCAACATTCTGAGAAGCATATCGTGTTGTTTCCCGTATGATCATAGCGCGAACTGTTTCGTCGTAGAACTGACAAAAAACCTCGAATTCAGAAATGTTTATCATGTGACTGACCTTGTCTCCCAGTTTCAGTGGCGATTCTGATGGAAGATCTCCAGACTGTGCTTTCTTTTTCCATTTTGGCATATCCCTTTGGGTTTTTTTCGTAGGTCCAGATTTTTTAGAGGCGGGTTTTGAAGACTGTCCTTGCGATACTGTTGGGGCTGTTTTTCTACGATGGATTAGTGGGACGTCGTCTAAATCTTCAGCATCCAAAGTAGAAGTGGCAGGAAGCCCGGATGGATCATCTCCAGCTACATCGTCTGTTACGGAAGTATGGGTGATATCAAGCTCTATCGTCCCTGCAACATCACTTGGAAGATCATTCAAAGACTCAGTGTTGTCCTCGTCCCCTTCTTCTTCGTCGCTAACTACCCCCGCATCAGGGGGAATTATGACCATATCAGTCTCTTCCTCGTCATCAATTAGTTCGTCTAGTATACCTACAGCTTCTTTCACAGATACACACCGTTTCGGAGTCATCTGCAAAATAAAATATACCCTCAGTTGCAGATCCGTTAAACATTTTGTGTTTGGGCCAAAACGCCCAACGTTCCATATTGGGAACACTTTTAGTTATCCAATACTGTGTCCTTACTCTGTGGTTATTTTAATATAAGCGCTCCATAGATTCTAAGGTCGGTAAGTACAGAGTTTTAAAACACCAAAACAAGATCTTCAAACACTCATCTTTGCTGGCATTTGGCCCGAAACTGCTGGTTCCCAAAATCTTGAATTTTTGGTAGATTTCAGAAAATCCTGAAAACTCACCTGATTCCAATTCAATGCACAGAAATTCAAATGCTCAGGTTTGCCTTAGATTTCTATAAAAAGCTTAAAACTTGTCCGAGCTGCTACCTTGTGGGAAAAAAAAAATCAAAATGAGACGTTCCCAAACGGTAACGTTAATGGGTTAATTGTAATGTAAACGGGATGTTTAAATTATAATATTTAATCTTAATAATTTAGCCAAATGCCCTCATGTACTCACGAGGGGGGAGGGGAGTCTTCAAGTCTGTAACTAGGTTTGTCGTAATTTTATTTTTATAGGTGTTTATCCTTACGGAATATCCGTGACAATGAGGAAAAGGACGGTGCATTTCGTGGGATGTGTCTAATGATCAGTGTTAATCCGGCTGGCATTATTCAAGACTTCATCTTCTTCTGTGATGCAGTTGCTTCTTGGTCCAACCCAAAACAGGATTTGAAGGAAATGTTTCAAAAGGTATATCTATTATATCTTTTTGCTCGTTCGTTACATGTTTCAATCTTGAATATTTAGGTCAACGATTTATTGATGACTTAAATGTTTACATATTCATTTATTTATTTATTATTCGTTTATTTTTAATTTTTATTTATCGTATTCATTTTATTTTATTCCTGCTTCTTTATTCTTTACTCTAGCTTTTTTTAATCTTCCACTCTTAATTTATCTACCTCATTCTATTATCTTAATTCTAGTTTCTGAATTCTTTACTCTTCTTTATTTTTATTCTAGTTTATTTGCTTTTTTAATCCTTATTCGTTTATTTTGTTCTATTTATTTCATTCTAAAATTAATTTTATTTATTTATTTATGTTATTCTAGCTTCTTTACTCTTCCATTCTTGATCTATTTATTTTATTCTAAAATTCATTTATTTTATTCTAGCTTCTTGGTTCTTCACTCTTCTTTATTCGTTAATCTTGCTTCTAGCTGTTTTACTCTTGTTTTATTTTTATTCATTTATTGTATTCTTGCTTCTTTGTTCTTTAATCTAGATCCTTTACTGTTCTATTCTGTATCCATTCATTTTATTATATTTATTTCGTTCTAAAAAATTATATTTTTTTTCTAGCTCAAGCCATTATTTTTTACTCTTCTTTTTTCTTTATTCTGCCTTCTTTACTTTTCCATTTTTGTTTATTTACTTTGTTCTATTTATTTTATTCTAGCTTCTTTATTCTTTACTCTAGCTTCTTTGGTGTTATATTTATTTATTTTATTATATATGTATATATATATATATATATATATATATATATATATATATATATATATATATATATAAGCCTCTTTACTCTTCCGGTTCTTTATCCATTTATTTTATTTTTTCTAAAATTCATTTATCCTATTCTAGCTTCCTTATTCTTCACTCTAGCTTCTTTGCTCTTATGTATCTTTATTAATTTGTTTTATTTGATGTATTATATTCTAAAATTGATTCATTTTGTTACTACCAGCGAACCCTGTCGGACAAAAAGCATGAAAAAAATTTTACTGTGTGCTCTTATGTGAGAATCGGTGAAGGTACTTTTCTGTTATAGGGCCTATGTTATAGCACCTATGTATATAGAAGTTAAGTAGAACCTGTTTCTCTTATTAATCCTAATGACTTTATAACGAAATATGATGAAAATATAATACTCTAGGAACAAATTTGGGCTATATATTTGCCTATTAGGGGGGGGGGGGGGTAAAGTATAGCGTATCTGCATGTAAAATGTGCTAGGTACAATTATTCTGCATATTACGAAGAAAGAATTGTTTTCTAACTTCATACTGTCCAAATACTTTATCCCCATCCCTAATGTGCAAATATATACCCCAAATTATATATTTCCCATCGATTCCGTCATTTCTCTTTCTATTGTCTCGGGCTAAGCTGAAAGAAACTAACGAAGAAACCGATTCTACATAGCTTCTATATACAGTGGCGATATAAAAGACAAGTACCTCGGAGAAAATTGCCCCCCCCCCCAAAAAAAACACGCAATTTGAAGTTTCTGAAAATTCCAAGAGGGAGTTTTACCTGAAATTAATCCCCAAGACATCCTTCCCTCTGGAAAAATTGATTTAGTGACCAATTATTTGCTTCAATATTACAAAAAAAAAATTGAACTTACACACTTATCCTTGGTACACGGCGGAATATTAAATGCAAGATAGTATAAATCTTTTCTCAGAGTCGTATCCAGTATTTTGGGGGGTAGACAAAAAACGCAAAAAAATTGGTTTATATCCATTTTTGTTCCGTCTTTACGAGTCAGACAAACATTTTGGGGAGAAGGGTTAACCCCCCCCCCTGGATACGGCCTTGGCTTCTCTATTATAAGGTACTTTATGAGATTTTATAAGGATTCGTATCAGGACGTACCCTGCATATTGATAGCAATATTATAATCCTATTATATGTTTATAATATTGTTAGTTATTACTAACATAGTATTGTCACCTTTCCTGGATGATTTTTTTCTGCTGTTTTGACTAATTTACCCTATCCCCACTTTTTCAAGCATAATTTTGTTAAAAGTTTCTCTGAATAGTTTTTTTTCTAAAAGGTTTTTTTTAACAGTTTGCTGAAAAAAAAGAGCAGTTAAATCTTTACCACTTATCTAAATTAGCCCAGATTTCCCAATGAAGACTATGGTTGAGTTTCCTAAAAGTTTTATTTTGTTAATAGTTGATTTTTTATTTTTTTTTTCAAAATTTGTTCTCAGTTTTGAAAAATTTGCTACAAAAACAAAAATTTGTAAATAGTTAAATCTTTCCATCTTTATAAATTACCTAAGATTTTTTGATAAACAGAACTAAGATTGATTGCTGTTTTTAAAATCTGTTAATTTGAAAACTTCTCTTGGTGCTTAGATCATCAGTACAGACTTGATTATCCAATTGGTCTTCTTCTAAACAATTGTTTTCTGGAAAAAAAAATTTATTGTCGATTTAAAGCCAAGTAGTTGATTAATTGTAAATGAGCCTTTCAGGCAAATAAATACTTTCAAGATGCTATATATGAGATAATCACCTGGTTTAAAACGTTTACTTTATACGAATTTCATTTTATTTATAAACGTATGTTTTCTTTTACATTTATATTTATTTAAATCTACTATACATCTATACTATTTA
>JAQQPU010007946.1:0-13460 GCA_029168905.1 Artemia sp. Kazakhstan ARC1039
ATATGTTTATTTGTGATTAAGTTGATCAAACCCGGGTGATTCCATGGTGCCAGTTCAACCGCAATTTTCTTGGTGTTTCCCTTCTTGAAACTCTCTTATATGTTTATTTTTGATTAAGTTGATCAAACCCGGATGATTACATGGTGCCAGTTCAACTGCAATTTTCTTGCATGTTTATTTGCCGTTAGCCTTTGCGTGGTTATTTTCACAAGAGGCGGCGCTTTAGTGGGAACATCCAATAAATACCAGACGTCAAAAAGACTGTATAAGCTTTGACAGGAGACTCAGGCCTCGATGCACGGCCCTGCTACAATCTAATTACCTCTTTTTTATTTCTTATTTCCTTTCAAACTCATTTCACTTTTATTTCAAGTCTGACTTCATTCAAATAGTAATAAAAACTAATCCTACCAGCAAATGCAAAAGATCGGCGCAAACACCTCATAATGATCGAATGACCACCTGATGATAATCGATGAACAACTGATTGGCGCAAATAACATAATAATCAATTATGTATTTATGTTTTCAGTCAACATTTTTCTTTCGAGTCTTATTTTATTTAATTAGTTACTTGTTTAATTAGTTGAAGCTTAATACTACCAAAAAGAGCGAAATAGCAACGCATATCCCATCTACAGTCTAATTAGCTCTTATTTATTTTATATCTTCTTTAAAACTATTTTTTCTTTGATGCAATTTTATCTTTCTTTCGTGTCTGGTTTCTCTGAAATAGTAATGAAAGGTAATCTTATCAACAAACACGAAAGATCGATGCACATCCCTGCTACAATCTAATAAGATCTTGTTTATTCTGTGTCTTCTTTCAAGTCTATTTTACACTTCTTTAGAGCCTGATTTTATTTGAATAGTAATGGAGGCTAAAGGTAGCAACTATAACACAACATCCGCGGACACTCTCTATACAATCTAAATGGCTCATGTTATATTTTCTTTTCAATGTGTTTATCTTTGAAATTCTAATGAGAAGTAATGGTACTAGCAATAACGATACAGTGAATTTTAATTTTACTGACACAACTGACATAGCCGCGTAAGCTATCTCCTCCATCTAAGGTTCCTCAAAATCATGGAATATTATGATTTTACCATTGCACTACCCCCTTTCATCTCATCGCATTCATTTAATAAAAGCGCTATTTTTCTTTGTCTTTTTTTTAAAATTACCGATGCGTAACCCCCAACACCATTCATATACCTATGTAGGTGTTTAATCGTTCGTTTCAGATGAAATTTTACTTTCTAAGAACCCCAACACAAATCATTCTAATCATTTGTCTCCAGTCTAATCAGTTTCTTCAGTCACTTTAATCAGAATTTCTCAGAATTTCTTCAAATCTCAAAACGATCAATTTTGCCATTGCACAAGATTCAAGATCAGCTGAAGATTCAGATGGATATGCAGGAGATTATGGAGAGTTAAAAATCCTAGAAGATTTACTACAACTTGCATATCTTGCCGTTGGGGGGCTTGGAGGCTATTTTTGGAAAATCTACCCAAAACATGCAAGGTTATGATGCAAAATTATGGAGGACTTACAAAAGTCTAGGGAAATTCACTGAAACTTATATTGCTTGCTACTGGGGCCTTGGAGATTTCTTTTTATAAAATTCTCCCAAAACATGCCAATTCAATATACAATAACCGAAATTATGGAGAACTTAAAAAAAATGGAAGATTCACTTAAACTTGTATTTTCTGCTATTGGGGGCTTGGAGATTATTTTTTTTTAAATCCCCCAGAACACGTAATGTCACTAAACAAATACTATATTATGGAAGACTTAAAAAAATCCGATAAGATTAACTAATTATTATATCTCTTGTTTTTGGGGGCTTTAAGATTACTTCTTAAGAATCGAGTCAATGCGGCAAACTCAACGACAGAAACTCAATGAAAACAACATAGACGCAACAATTTATCACGGCATACATGTCTGAACCAAGTCAAAAATCATTTAACTAGAAATTAAGACAGCACAATTCTTTAATGAAATATAATATTGCAAAGATTAACCATCTCGAGTCTATACAAGGGATTTATTAATGGAAAATTCAATATGCATATCTGAAACATCTATATGACGAATCTCAACCCTCATGAGCTAATACAGGAAATTTGACAAGGGGAACGTCAGCATATATACACGAAAACACCATATAAACAACAATTTCCCACAACAATTGTATCTTAACCTAGTTAAAAACCACAAAAACAGAAATTAACACACTACATTTAAGGACCTGCATACAGCAATGCGGTATTATGATATTCAATCTTCAACAAATTATTTCCATAATTTAGGCATAATTGAGACTCCGATTTCTCCTGCCCACCACGTCCGCTCCAAGAAGTATCGCCTTCCTCAAATTAAATCAGAAAGAGCTAGATTCTCAATCAGACATCAGATTCCTCATATAGTAAATAAACTTAATTTAGTAGAAATATTCCCAAGTTTCAAGAGCAGATCTTCTTTGAAAAAACATATTTCAAAAATGGCTCTTTGTCTGGATGTTTGGGATTGATGAATAATTGATATTAGTATGATTTGTGTTGTGGTGTTCTCGCGCTGGGGTGGCCTTCTCTGATATCTCCTACATTGTATGCTTTTTTTATATGCTGTATTTGTTATTTCAGCATTTTCTTATATTTGTTTATTTCCGACACATCGAGCCCTGCTTTCCGTCGACCAGTTTAGAAATCTATTTGTCATGTGTTTTTGTCAATAAAAGATTACTGATTACATTTCATTAAAGAAATTTAATATGGCAAAATTGATTCCGTTCGAATCAATATGGCAAGTTTTAACCCTCTCGAGTCAGTACGGGAAACTCAGCATACACATTCAAAAGCACCACATGATCACTTTATCAAACTTGCACATTTGTTTATCTAGTCCAAAACCTTAAAATTAGAAATTAACAAACCATAATCCATTAAAGAAACCTAAACAATTACTTGACGAAAAATTGAAAATGGATACTTAAAGACAATATGAAAATCAGTTAATTTCCTCAAAAATGGTTAAAAAAATTGAAATACGCTCGACAATAATTTCAAATTAGTGGTTTCGTTCGAGAAAAATAGAAAATATATTACTTCACTCGAGAATAAAGGAAAATATACGAGCCTTCTCGGCAAAATTCGAAAACGATAAAAAGGTCGACCATCTTGTAACAACACATTTTAAAACTTTGCAATAAAAATTCAAGATTTGTGATTTCGCTTGACAAAAACTGGAAATATGTGGATTCCATCAGCAAAAATATAAATTCTTTAATTTTGCTTTACGTAACTCAAAATCCGTGATTTCGATCGATATAAAAAGGAAATGTACAAATTTCATCAAATAAAATTTTAAATCTAGGAATTGCCACAACAAAAATTGTAAAAATATGACAACTAAAAAAAATAGAAAAAAATATATAATTTAAATGACATAATATAAAACGAACAGAAATTGAAAATCTATGAATTTTCTTTACCAAAGTCGAGAAAATTGCGATTTTCTCGATAATCTGTGATGCAGCTTGACAAAAGTTCAGAATCTGTGATTTCATTTTTAAAAAAATCTTTAGATATCATGGATAAAATTGAAAATTTGTGACTTCACTTGACAACAATCAAAAACCTGTGTTTTCACTAAAAAAGATTAAAATGGATAAATTTCCTGGAAAAAAAAATTGAATGTCAGTGGTTTTGCTCGAAAAAAATTAAAAGCCTGTGATTTTGCTAGGAAAAAAACATAAATCTCTTGAATTTCCTCGACAAAAATTGAAAATGGTAAAATATTACCCATCTAAAAACAATTCGTTTTAAAATTTTGCGACAAAAAATTGAATACCTGTAATTTCGCTAGACAAAAATAGAAAATCTGTAGTTCTGCTCGACAAAAATGAAATTTTATGGATTTCCTTAATGAGAATTAATAATCTTGGAATAAATTCGACAAAAATGATAAAAAATATCAAAAAATTTAAAAAGCAAAATAGAAAAATTGTAAAAACATTATAATAAAACTGAAGATTTTGGAATTTCTTTGGGACTAAACTTGAAAATCCGTGATTCTGCTCGACAATTTTGAATATCTGTGAATTTCCTCGACAAAATTTGAAAATGGTAAAAATTTACCCATCTAAAAACAATACATTTTTAAACTGGGCGAAAACAATTGAAAATCAGTAATTTAGTTCCACAAAGTCAGAAATGTGCGTACTTGAATGTCAAAAATTGAATATGTGATTTTGCTCTTCAGAAAACAAAATTTTGTAACATCGTTCGACAAAAAAAATTAAAATGTGTGAATCTTTTCGGCAAAATCTGGGAATTCACATGGCAAAAATTATGAAAACTTATAAAAAAAAAACTAGAAAAGGTGAAAATTTACCCAGCCAAAGCTAGATTTTAAGTTGGGTTAAAATGCACCAAAGTTTTACTTGGTTTGGTTTAAGTTAGGTTCATTTATGCTAGTGTCAGGGTTAAACTTAACCCTAATTAACCTAACTTGAAGCAAACCTAATGTAAATTAGGTTAATTTAGAGCTATTTTACCCAGTCTGTGCAAAAACAGCACCAATCTAACATTGCCTATATTAAACTTGTTCAAGAGAAAAATTACGTAGCCAAATTTCCTGTATTAGCTCATGAGGGTTGAGATTTGTCATATAGATGTTTCGGATATGCATATTGAATTTTCCAATAATAAATCCCTTGTATAGACTCGAGATGGTTAATCTTTGCAATATTATATTTCATTAAAGAATTGTGCTGTCTTAATTTCTAGTTAAATGATTTTTGACTTGGTTCAGACATGTATGCTGTAATAAATTACAGATTTTCAGTTTCTGTCGAGCCAAATCACCCATTTTCAAGGATCAAGTCTCCTAATGTCTGAATAGAAATAAATCCAGCTTTCTCTGGGTAAATGTTCACCATTTCCGTTTTTGTTGATAGGTTTTTATGATTTTCATTTTGGTCGAGTTAACTTCATTTTTTGTTTTTTTGTCGAGTTAATTCTCAGATTCTTTTTCATACTTATTCACAAGTTTTCAATTTTTCTTCGTAATGTTCATATTTTCATCTTTTTATGAGTGAAATCACAGATTTTGTATTTATTCTAGCAAAATCTGTGATTTTTAGTTTTTGCCGAGAAAATTTACTCATTTTTTTATTTTTTAACTTACATCACATATTCACAATTTTTTTCGTTAAGTTTTTAAAAGTATGGTATTGAGATGGGTAATTTTTACCATTTTCATTTTTTTTCAGGAAATTTATGGATTTTCATTTATTGGCAAGTGAAATATTTTATTTTTTTATTCTTGTCAAGTAAAGTCAAGCAAAACAACAGAATATTAATGTAAGACGGTTAAATCTGTTTAAAAACTTAAATAAACATTTCGGATCTATATAAAAAAAACCGTCCTCGGCAAAATATAAATAAAATAAGAATTAGAATAAAATGCGATCTTCAAAACTAAACTAAAAAAAAAAAATAATAAAACTGTCCCAGAATAATTACATTAACCAGTCCCAGAAGCTTTTTTTTTCAACTGGTTCATTGCTATTGTCTGTTGGTTTTATAATATAATTTAATAAATAATTTTTAATTCAATTCCCTTCTAAAGCATTGATCGAGTACTCCCCAAATCCGTATTGAAAGAAATATTATTATTTAGCTTAGGTTTAATTTCCATTGCCTTACAAACAACTTGTTTAATACCCAAATCATTACTAGTGAGGAAGGGGTCTTCAGAAAGTATTGTATGGCTTGGTTTTCTAAAATATGGATGCTTAGAGCAAAATCAAATTAATTATGAACTCTATTATAATTTAAAGCCTTGGCTATATCATCTTTATGCTGTTGCAGACGTTTTTCTAAATTTTGGAGGGTTTTACTCACATAATAATTGCCGCAATCACATGGTATTTGATAAGCCCCTCTTTGGAGGGTAACAGGGTCTTATCTTTACCAGAGCTTAGGAAATTCATGATTTTTGAATTACTAGTAACGCGGATGGAAAGTCAGCAAAAACTAAATAAAAAATATAGGGAACCAAACAGCTGGGGAAAACATAGCTTTCATTTGAAGGTGTAGTTGTCTTTGAAAATTCACAGAGTATTTTTTTAATTTTAAAAAATGAAAATCCAATTTTAATGAAAAGCAAAACTGAAAATTTTGAAGACTGAAATTGAAAACTGAAAATTTTCAAAATTGAGATTTAAAATTGAAAACAAATGAAAAGAAAAATTGTCAAATTTAGGTTTGCTTACCTATTTTCACTGTCAGGATGGAATCACTGACGAAAATTTTGCACTGGCCTAAACCTTTACAGTTTTTGCAACAACGAAAAAACATTAGAGAGTTGTAGTTTTCGTGTATCAATAAACTTAAGTTAGATCCAGGGGGCAAATATAATATTACTTTAAAAATACTGAATTAAAAAAAAAAGATTAAAAAAGAAGAATTTCAAGCAGAATTATGTATCCTACAAGGATACTAAGGGAATGTCAGGGTACTCCTGGTACTGTCCTTATATGAATTAAAAATTTTATTCAACATGCCAAATTCTATGGTGCATAGCGGCCCAGCATCATAATTACTTTATTATCGATAATATTTTTAACCTTATCAAAATTTGAAAACAGCAGCAGTAAAGGTTAAAACGGTAATATTTGCTTTGTTGGCAATATGAGCTCATCTATATGTTCCGATCAACATAGAGATGAGGTCAACATCGAAGAGAGAAAACGTAAATACTTTTATGACGTTTCGTACACAAGACCTTCGCTGCAAAACTTTAACTTTACTAAAATCACATAACGTAAAAAAGGGCCCAAGGAAAGTCCGGTACTGGTGCATTATACCTAACACAGCGCTATAGACTGCCCAAGGAATGCAGAAATGGAGACCCGTAAAACGGGTATTTGCTATCTAAATTGATCGCAAAGTGTGGTTTCTCATTGAATTTACAATATTTAAACTGTTGTTTTTGGGGTTTAGGGGGGGGGAAGGTACCTACGTTAGGCTAGGTTACGTATTTAATTTATGCTAAGATTTACCCCCCATCCCCCTAACATGCAAACATATAGCCCAAATTTGTTTCTAAACTATTATATATTCATCGTATTTTATTTTATTTCATTAACATTAACCAAACTTGACTTCTTTCGTGTGTTAGGCATAATGCACCAGTACCGAAAATCCTTTAATCCGTTCTACTTATAAATGAATCGATGCTAATTTAAAAAAAAAACGAAATAATAAGTTGAAATAGCTTTCTGCACAGCTTCGGTTATTTAGAATCATTTGAAATGTTTCATCCTTTTCGTAAAACGTTGCATTCAGGTTTTTATAATAGCTTGGACTAAAAACTTGGCGAATAAATTAGTTTGGGGGGGGGATAGGGTCTATAACCAAATTCCCCTTTAATAGTTGCAGTAGTAATCGATTTATCTATAGTATCAATTGCAGTGATAGTATTAGTGGCCTCAACTATCATGAATAGCCTACAGGATACTTAGCTACTGGTCCGCTAAAATTTCTTGTCGCGATATTGTGTTCATCCTTTTGGTATTTTTGTTAGAATAAAACTAGCACTGTTTCATTTATAATCATAATAGTCCTATAATTACAAATAATCCCTTACTTTTTTAAAAACTAAATTATTACTGCTTCCTTCTGTAATTTTTAAAAAAAATGTTTCAAAGAAGTAAAGTATTATTTTTCCCAACAAATACGCAAATAATTACAGGATTTACTGTTTATATATTAGACACTTGTCTCCATCATTGGCTTCAATTGGATGGGGTGGGGGTGTTAGGGCCCTCTAAGATTTGTATCCCCTCCCCTTAGATAGAAAAAAATACTGTTCTTTGAAAGTTCTTTCTTTGGTGTTTTCCCTGAAAAATTGAAAAAAAAACTGGCCCCTCCAAGTTTTGAGAAATATAATTTGCTTCCCTCCAAGGCCGTATCCAGGGCGGGGGCAGGGTTAGGAGGGTTTTGAACCCCCTCCCCCGAAATGTTTGTCTGACTCGTAAAAATGTAACAAAAATGGACACAAACAAATTTTGTATGCGTTTTTTGAGGTTTTTGTGTAAACCCCCCCCCCCCAAAAAAATGAGTAAAACCCCCTCAGAAAAATCCTGGGTACGGCCTTGCCTCCCTCCTCTTGATTTGCATTAAATGACGCCACTGGACTTCATCTCTAAAAAAAAAATAAAGCAACGACAAAAAAGATAGAAAATAGCACCAAATTTAAATCTATTTAGTCTAAACCATTAAATACAGTATTCACCTAAATAGTTTATTTGGATAAACAACTCTTTCTTATGAATCGGCTTAAAAATTCTAAAAAACAAATTAAGGTTCTAACCATTCATGTTGCAATGCTATTAGCATTAAAACTCTCATGTTTTATTTCCTTGTTTCAAGGATAAGACTATATTAATATGAGTTATTGGACTGCAAAGCTACGTTTCTAAGGGTTACAAATAATTATGCATGTTTAATCAATAGCATTCCCTAAAAAAATGCTCATGAGAAAAACTTCTTAGGTGTCATAGGCAGCGCAATAGCGCTGCCTAAGTAAAGAGCAATGTGGGCACACTGTGTCTTTTTTCCCACCAAGACGCTTAGGATAGAAGGAGCTGTCGTTGAAACTTTGGAAGGAGCTCATTTGATTGGAAATTACAAGTTCTAGTGCCTTTTTTAAGAGTCAATAGTGATTGAATGGCAATCAGCTCCCCTCCTACGTTCATTAATTCCCAGAAACATAACCAATGAAAATTTGCAGATAGCCACTTGGTTCAGCATAGTTGAAAAATCTAGTAACTATGTCTCTGGGGATTTCACAACCCCCCCCCCCTCCACATCCCTAGAGGCAAGGACTGTAAGTTCTGCAATTCGCCTATTGTTTATATATCGTATTTTATTTTGTATTGAGAATTTAAGGAATAAATATCAGTACAAGTATATTAAACTGGCGATCCCCATTCATTTATCTTTATTTCAGTAATATTGGCTATGATGGTATTTCTTTTCAATATTATGAGAAGTGGAAACATTCAGCTCCGAATAAGAACTATTTTCAGTAAAGTGCAAATTATGTTCTGATCTTCTTGGATGAGTCAGCCCTGCTCATCTTAGTTTCTGCTTGTTTTGAGTTTGGCTCGGTTATTTATTGTAACTTCTGTTCGTTCTGTTCTTTTTTATTGATGGTGATTTGTGGTAGTTTTACGCTAAAAAAATTATTTTACTTCATTGTTGCTCATATTTGGTTTAATGTAGTTTTTTACTTTTCTTTGAAAAACTAATTTTGTCGAAAAAGTTTTTAAAGTAATCATAAGTAAAACGAAAGCTTTCGTTTTTGCAGCGGCAAAACTGGAAAGTAGGACTGGAGTCAACTGAAAATCAGCACAACCAAAGAGGAAAATCCAGAACCAATGAAAATATTTTTCCCTATGAAAAATACTGTATATGAAAACTATATAATAATTTCATTTGGGGGGGGGGTGCCAACAAAGCCTAAAAACATAAGTGATTCCTACCATAAAGTATTGTTTTTTAGTTTATTGAATACTTCTTACCTTAGAAATGGAAGAATTATATAAAATACATTTCAGCTTAATATTTAGAATCGTTTTGAAAATTATAAATTGTTAAATATAAGTTGTTATATGTTTAATTATCGACTTACCAAAGACAGTTAGTGTTGCATTGCTGAAAACGGATCCAACTGAATTTTCTGCCATACAGGTGTACATTCCATCATCAGCCATAGTGACACCCTCAATTCTGAGACTTTTTCCTTCAGCAATCTGTCTCTTATCCTTCCTCCAAGAGATCAAAGGAGTCGGATCCCCCGTAGCGAAGCATTCCAAATACGCATCTTCTCCAGAAATTATCTCTACGTTCTGCGGTGATTTGATTATCTCTGGCTTAGCTGAAATTGGAAAAGGAAGCAGTTTGAATTTTCCTTCAGCTTTAACTAGGAAATTGTATTTATTACGCTTCAGGAAATTTAGAGAGAGATAGAGAGATAGAACCGTAAAGTTATAGATTCCTGGGGGTAAATTGGACAACTTGAACTATATAAGACATTTATTCAGTTCAAAAGGTTTCTAATAAACACATCTGTTCTAAGCCAGTGAAATATTTCATAACAAGAACAATAATTGTAAGGTTATGGCTAGGACACATTTGGAAGGAATGATAATGAATTAGTATCAAATGTTTTGTTGTATAAAAACAAATTGAAGCAACCCTTTTATCTTGTAATCAAACTCCAGTGGCGTCAATTGGAGGGTGGGGCAGGGGGGGGCATGACCCCCCCCCCCCTAGATTTTGAAAACTACCTTCTTATTTATATTTCACAGCTATTTTCTATTTTAGTTATGTGCTCATATTAAACCAGCGAGACTGGCTAACTGGTCGTTTTTATTTGTCGCCCCTGTGCTTCGTTTTTTCACAGCTATTAAATGACACTGTTACTTTTCGATGACCTTGTTTTGAAATGTTCTCTTGCAAAGCTGCATCCGATTTTCTCGAACTTTTGATTCGTTCGAACTTTCGATTCGATTCGAAAATCGAAAGTTCCGATTTTCGAGAACTCTCGAAAATGGAAAGATTTATGTGTCATTATCAAGAGATTTTCGATGTCGGTGACCATGCCATAGAATCCCAGCTTCTACTTGCAAAGTTGCATCTGTCAAAAAGTGATATTTCAAAACTGGATCTTCTTCGAACTATCGAAATCTTATCCGACCTCTCAGTTGCCTATTTTGCAGTTCTAAAACTGATGAGGCTAGTTGCTGCTTTGCCTGTGACTACTGTCAGCAATGAATGGTTCTTCTCAGCATTAGAGCGTGTCAAGGACTATCTGCAATCGACGATGGGAAACGACAGACTCAGTAATCTCATGATAATGGCCGTTTAAAAAGAGGAGGTAAAGAAACTGGATATGGATAGATTAGTCAACGATTTTGCCAAGCAGCAAAGTCGCTACTACCCCTTGTTTTAGGTATGTTTGCTCAATATATTTTTTTTTTGCATCTTCATTTAAAAAAAAAAATCAAAAAAAAAATCCTTGCCCCCCCTCCTACATTTTCATGAATTGACGCTACTGTCAAACTGTCCAGATTTATTTTTCTTCTGATCGAGGCCAGCCTAGAATGAACCTTAGTTTTTGATTTCCCGAAACAATCAAAGCTTAAAAAATATTTGATTGTAAATTTTTATATTCAAAAGTGTATTTTAAATAATGGGAAAGTAAACAATACATATTGCATAGTAATTTCTATGTGGACTTTTCGGTCATGATATTTTGAAGTTACTCAGGATTTAAGTTAGTCAAAAAGACCCAACAGGGAGATTTAAGTCAGAGACAGCGCTCTAGTGTTAATTGTAGCACAGAGCCGTAAGGCTTCAGTGTATTCTATTTTTCCCGAAACCACTTTATAATGAAGGGGGCCGTATAAACTTCGGAGAGAGTTCATTTAATTGGGAATTGTAAGTTCTATTACACTTTTTAAGGATCAAAAGAAATCGGAGGGCAATGATCCCCCTCCCATACCGCTTTTACCCTCAGGGACATCCGATCATAATTTTGAGACTGCCGTTTTGCTTGAAATGTAAGATATTTATTGGCAAAATGAGAATGTTGGATCATGGGTTTCCAAAAAGGTTCAGGATATTACAGTTAAACTTCATGGAAATGTCGAGGGGGACGTCGAAAAAAAATTAAAACACACTATGGGCAAGGTGAATGTCGAATAGGCATTTCAGCAGCATCTCTAGAACGGCTAAGGGTAATTAAGTTGAAATTTTAAGGGCAAGCTCAAGGGGATCTTCGAAAGTGATCAGAGATTATTCAGATTCTCCTCAACTAATTCTAGTTGGATGTTCCCTCCCCAACACTGATTAAAAAATTCTTCAAATTAGTCGAAAGATCTCATAATCATGCCTCCAGGGATGCCAAGCCTCTCATATTCTCCGCGGCGATGATTATAAATTATGCAATTTGCCCAATGTTTACATGCATAATTTATCATTGAATGTTTGATTCTGTGCACAGTTCATATAATTATCCAGTATGATCATTCCCTATCTCACCCATTATAAAAACCCGGACCGGGGTGCGAGTGCTCCAGAGAACGTAGAAACATAAGCGGCGTCAGATCTTTTCACGGGTAGACAAGTCAGACGCGAAACAATCTGAAACAAGTGGAAACCCGCTATTACGAATAATGCACTTTACGCGAAACAATCGGAAACAAGTGGAAAACCGCTATTAATAACTGCACGAAGAAGTGGGAGGAGCTTTTTGTTCGTACCGAGAACGAAGACCAGAAATGATCTGCGATAAGCTTACTGGATAATTATATGAACTGTGATTCTGTGTGTGCCCAAAAAAGCTAAGGGTATTAAGGTGAAACAATGGGGATTGTTCAGGGGAATGTTTAACTAAATCTAGACATTAAGGGCATCCAGTTTATCGAAAATGCGCATCTTCCATATCTAAGAAATGGCTCAATGTATTAAGTTAAAACTTTCAGGGCGTGTTGAGGGGAATTTTGAAAAGTGGCAGAAGGAAAACCAGCTTCCTGCCCATGCCTTTTTTAGTTGGCCTCCTCCCAAAGACATCTGATCATAATATGAAATAGCCAGCGTATTCAAAATAGCCTAAAAGATCAAATAGCTATGCCCCCCGGAATGATATACCCCTCCCCCTTTCCCATGAGCAATGTTATGCAAGTTGCCCAATTTTTATAAGTAAGATTTTTTATTTGAAAAAGGGGACAAATTTGATTCTGGGTCTCCAAAAAGGCATGAGGTATTAACGCGAAACTTTCAGAAAACGATCGGGGATGACGAACGAAAAAAAGTGTATTCAGGATTCTTGTCAAAACAGTGTATCAGCAATACATAAGGAACGGCTTAGGCTATCGGTTGAACCTTTTACAGAATATTAAGGATGATGTTAAAGAGTGATTGCAGGGCAACCAGTCTCTTTTTTAGATTCCCCCCTCAAAACTGATGGACATTTTGAAAAGCCATACTGTTCTAAATAGTCAAAAAGCCTAACAATTATATCTCACAGTATGATATGAGTCCCACAACCCTCTAGGCAAGGAGTATAAATTATGCAATCTCTCCATATTTTTGTATGCAGGATTTATAATTAGGAAAAAGGTGTTGTTTGATCCTGGGTTCGTCGAAAAACTACAAGGGTATTTAGGTGAAATTTTGGGAAATGATTAACTAAATCATATGACACAATGTGCATGCAGATTATCAAAAACACATACCTCAAATATCTTATGAACGGGTAAGAGCATTAACTTGCTTTCAGACGCTTTCAGGGGCATTACTACCCGCAGTACTACTGTGACTAAAACTGTGGGCATATGCAGTGGCGGATTCAGGGGTAAGGGGGGGG
>JAQQPU010007946.1:18460-37223 GCA_029168905.1 Artemia sp. Kazakhstan ARC1039
TTAATTTAAATATGAAGGAGTCGAACTCTATATCAGAGCCAATCAAATTTAAAATTGAATGTGCTCCTTATTCCAAATAAGCGAGCAATAGTTTAAGTCAAGAAAGTGTCCAAAAATAATTAAATAATCATATATAATTAATAGTCAATAATTAAATAATCAATAAATAATCATAAGAAAGTATTTTGCATCGTCCACCATTCGTACATCAGAAGGTTTTCAAATCTGAAGTACATTTACTTGTATAAAGTAAGTGACTTTCCAGGTACGAATGCACAACCGTTCAGCATTACTTCCTCCGTAAATGGGAAGCTCAATGTATCTTTTTTGAAACTTCTAAACTGATTTGCTATCTCAGAATTTATAATCGATAGCATCTTGATCCTCCATGGGGCAAAACCGTAGTCCGGTGACAGAAAAGGATAGAAAACTTCCGTTTAGGGTAAACTCGCAAGGTCTCTTTTGGGTGGAGTTGAGCCAGAGAAAATTCCTTCCCATTTTATGAAAATTTGCCCTCTTTTCTTTTACTATACGCGTAATAAGTTTTGTATTTTAAGGTACACTCCCTCAATGCTGTATCTAGGGGTCATTTTCGAGTTGTATATTTGCTCGCCATTTATTGTGTAAAATTTAAAATGTACATCCTTTTGAAAATTAAACAGAAGTGTGTTTCAAACATCAAGCAACGTCTTCTTGAATTTGAAATTCAGAAGGAAAACCTCCTAACATCTGAAAAGAGGCTTGAAGAGAAGCAGATTCTATATCAGTATGAATACAATAAATATTCATGATATGACATTTAGCAAAAAATGTGTATATAAATGAAAACTCATTTCAAAACCAAAGTAAAATCAATTTATATTTTACTGCCAAAACTAATTCGTTTGATACGAAAAAGATGAAACTTTCCTTCAAATAACAAATATCAATATACAAAAAAAACAACCATTAAAATGAAACTTGTATTGTAAGCTATTTTCTACAGGTTATCGTCACGTAGTTCACAAAGTTTGTTAAAGTGTTCGTTCTTTGAACATTATGGTTTTCCAGCTTTTCAACACAATTTCTCTTTTCATTACTGATACTCCTAAAAGCACTGAAACTTTAAAACAGTATTATCTCATGTCATCTTAAGAATTTTCTTATCTTTTTATTTTTTTTTTTTCTTGTTGAGACTCCAATTAAGTAAAAGTCTCCTTGGTGCCTTATGAACGTCTAGAACCACCGTTGGTGGAACGAACATGCTCCTTTCTTGACGCCTTCCTTCAAAAATCCTTTATTCACAAGGGAAGTCTTTTCCTATTACCTTCCCCTCGTAAGTTTATATGGAACCCCACTCCAATTTAGAGCTGAAAGGAATAATTTCTCAAGAGATGAAAGTTGACTGCTGGTTTTTTCCTCACCTCATTTTTTCTGTTGCTTCTTGAGAAATGGGTGCGCTCTCTAATGGACTTTTAATTTAAGATCAAACAACTGTTGTACAAGTAACATAATTGAAAGTGGTTGACAGAAAGTAAAGAGAAATTTTCACTATTAGTTACACTGGGAAATTTACTCACATTTTTAAAAGCAAATAACAATATAAATTAAATTAGGAAACATAATTATGTAAATCCAATTTCAAAAGTATCAGATAAAAAATCCTTCGGTGTATGGAACCACAAACAATCGCTTGGGGGAGTGGGGTTATAGCTGAAAAAGCAGTAAAAAAATGTACAGCAGTTAGAAGTATTAAACTCATGAAGTCCTCTGACTCGTCAATAGTAATAACACACAGCTGTAAGCTGATGTAGAATAAGTTTGATTTTGAAGAGCTTCTAGTTTAGCACATGAAATTCTGACAAAATTACGCTACTGCTTATCTTTCCTTAACTTTTCTTCTTAAAAATTCCAGGAAATATCTTGATTTTTTTATTTCAATTTACCATCAGCACAATCATTAAAATCAAATGCTAATTGTCAATTTAGCAACATGAAAGTCAACAGAATAGTGTCAATCAATAGTTCAACTACTACAGAAAGAGTTAATCATCTTCCACTTACCATGAACTGTGAGAACAGCAGAAGATGTTTCCCTTGAACCAGCAACATTGAAAGCTATGCATTGGTATCTTCCAGAGTCGCGAGTTTCAATATAGTCAATGTGTAAGCCAATTTGATCTACCCAGTACCTAAAACATTTTTTTGGGTACTATTTTAAGATGAAGGGTTTAGTATTTAAGCAAGACATTGATAAAAAAGGTTATACGCGTCAAAAAGATCTCATAAAATATCTAGAACTCTTATGCTATTATTCGATTGTATCCTTCTTAAATTGTTTGTTCAAGCATTAATAGGAATATTTATGTCAATTTTTTCTTCTTTTTTTTCTAAAATCAAATTGAAGTTTCGGTCTGAAATTCGAAAAATTCCTACGTAAATATTCTTTTATTTAAACTGATGTGAATGCACCTACATAATTTTATGCTTTCAACAACCTAATTTTTTTTTCTTGATATCTAACGTTATTGTTGAATCCAGTTAATTGTACCAATATCACTTTTTTGTAAAAAAGAAAAATATTATTATTCTTAGAATTAAATATTCTGAGTTATAATTTACTTTTTTTAAATTCATGTAATGTCAATTATGAGTTGAGCTTTAAGGCCTTATAAAACAGTTAAAACCTCATAAAACACTATTTATTGATTACCTAAGTAATGCCTACTTGAGAAGTCTAAATTTTAATGCAGCCTGTTTTATGCTTATTTTAAAATTTCTAGCGCAGATGGTGCTAGTAATTTTCAGTCCCTGTAAACCCATGTTAATAAATCAAGAGTTTTATGTCTCATCAGTTTCCAATACTCTCTTCCTAGAATTATTTTAACAATGAATTTCTAACTTATGCCCCGAAATATGGTTCCTCAAAAACAGCTTTTCTCAATTTATATCGGTTATTTCTCATTTTCTGGGTTATTTAATTATATATCTGTTTTTCTTGTTTGTCATACGTTCAGGTCCATTAGTTCTTGAGCTAAGGCAGATACTCTACTTTGTTGACCTGAGTAAATACATTGTCTTTTGACTTGAATCACTACTTCCACGTCTATCAGTCTCTCAGGAGCTTGAAGTTACCTAAACATTTAGACATATTTAAGACAAAATATGTTTATACCTTCTCTGCCCCCTACTTTAAGTTAAAATCATTGGTTGACAAGCTTGCCCCATCCCCGCAAGAAACTATTATAGTTCGGCTGTTTCAGACTTGACAATCATTAAAATCTGGTTAACTAATTAGCAAGATCAACAGGTAAGTTTTGACTTTTAGAAGAGTATTGAAAAGATGAAAAATTTTGCCACGCATGAGGCCACAGTAATACTAGGATAATACTAGCATTTACTAATCAATTTTATGTGACTAGTAATCACTAATGATTGGTTAACGCTCTCCAACATGTAAGAATTCTTCAAATACAGCATTGTTTATGATATAAGGTACTGCAAATGGCCATCTAAATATCCTTAGCGAATGTAGTGGCGATTCCCAGAGGGTCTGGAGCTAGTCCCTTGTTCTTCCCACGACCTGGCAGTTCTACATGCAGAGTTTCCTAATCCACTTGGATGGTCAAGTTGTGCTACCACTCATTTTGCTTACAAGAGCCTTTTTCAGCTTTGAAAATACACTTATTTTATATTTCTTTTGGGATTGGAATCCCAATCTTTTGGGATTGACGGGATCAGTGCACTCCATCTAAAAAGTGGTGGGCCCGCTCTCTTTAGTCATGTAACCCTCCTAATGCAGATTATCCTCATTCAGGGTAATGTACCAACCACTTTCTCAATTGGAGATCTTACGCCAGTTCCTAAAAAAGGAAAAGTTACCATGCAATGCTCCTCTTTCCGTCCAATCACGGTTGCTACCACTTTCTGCAAGTTATTTGAACTTTTATTCGTAGATGAGTTTGAAAAACTATGTTGTAGTCCACCAAGACAATTCGGTTTCCAACGCGGCATTGGTTGTGCGGAAGCGCTCCATGTCGTTGCATATGCACTCCTGGATGCACACAAATCAGGAGAAAGTCTAGCGATCGGGGGCTTAGACCTGCAGAGAGCGTTTGATTCATTGATTCATGCACGTATGTTGCTAAACTCAGCTAAAAGAGGAGTGAACTCAAATATCATCCGGGCTTTCCGTGATATTTATTCTCACCTTCGCGTGCGACTCAAGCTCCCTCCCGATAAAGGCCTTCCGCCAGCCCCACGGTCAGCTTTGATACCAGTCCATAAAGGTGCCCGTCAGGGAGCAGTTTTATCCCCCAATTTCTTCAATAACTACATTATTGAACCTCAAGACAGCTGTCCTTCATCATGCATTCTCAGTTCCATTGACATCTCCCTAGTGTGCTATGCCGATGACACGCTGAATCTCAGTCGGACGCTTAACCGCCTTTCAGAAATATTCTCATGTCTGCAGTCCAACTACGAGAAAGTCGGTCTGAGATTTAACTCCCAAAAGTCGGAAGTTTTGCTTTATAATTGGAAGAATGACCCTCCTACTAATATCACACTAGGTGATTGCTCAGTAAAACCAGTTGATAAAATAGTATATCTGGGGCTTCCAATAGGTTCCTCATTACAGCATACCCGTTCCCTCCTGATCTCACATCTTGAACGGCGAATATCCAGCTCCTATGCTTTGATTGTTAAATCCACTCTGAGATTTAACCGTCCACTACTGGCAAGTATTTACAGCGCTACCGCTCTGCCACATACATTATATGTGACCCCTTTCTGGAATTTATTGGCAAACCGTGAAAAGTCTAAAATCCGCTCTATATTTTTCCGTTTTGCAAAATACCTACTAAAATTGCAACCTTGGACAAAAAATAGTTTTCTGATTCGGCGCTATAACCTAGCGGACCCAAATCTAGCTGTTCAGACACTTATTAGCCGGCAAAAAACAAAACCAGCAATTCTAAAGCACGAGTGGGCAAGTTTGCTTGTTTAATTTTCCCTGTTGTTTCCCTTTTTATTTATTTCTTTCTTTTTTTTTCCTTTTTTTTTCTCCTTTCAAAAGTTGTTGTCTTTATTGCTATTTTCGAAGAAGTTGTTGTTTCTGTTGTAATCTTTGAGTATGCTATCTTTCAGTTTCCACTTTTCGTACTATTTTGTATACTATTTAAGAAGTTGTTGCTTTTGTTGTTATTATTATCGTTTTGTTCCCTCTTTTCGTATTTTTGTATACTCTGTCATTGTACATTTATTGTATACGACGGGTTTTCAATATATATTATATTATTATATTATTATTATATTTCACTTTCTAAATTTGGACAAGGGGCACGAAGTAAAAAGAGATAATACTAAATTTTATCTTTATACAAACAATTCCCAGCACTATCTAGTATTACCAAACAAAACGATAAAGTCAGTTGTAAAATATTATAAACTTTATTTTATCTGTATTCTTATTTCAAATGGGCCGATGGTAAGAAGAATCACTTCAGCAAAAGGGGCAATCTAGGTATATCAATGCTGTTTGTTTTTTTACACTATCCTAGGCCATGTTCTACACACTAAAAAGCCCTAGTTATTTTTTTTGCCATTCTACTGTGTGACACTGCACTGTTACTAACGCTGTTGGTTTATAGGTCCTTCTGAACCTACTTTAAAGTGCCAAGAGCTCTCTTATCACTTTCTAATAAATTTAAATGATAGATTATTTCATATTTATATCATTCTTCACTTTTATAGAAGAAAATTTCACTCTATTCATTCGATTTTGAAAGTAATGAATCCTAATAAAAATCAATTCCCTACGTATCAACGGATATTGCACTACACAAAAAAGGCACACTGAAGACTCTCAGACAGTTGAAAGTGTTCTCCAGAACAAGGAAACATATCATTGTCAATATTATTCCCTGAGAATCTTTCAAGAAGTGTGCTTGAAAATAGCATCTTTCCTAATTCGATAGATACAAGATACGGAGATTGATTGATGGAATCGGCGGATAGATACGACAATTGGTAACTTAGAAAAAGCCCATGTGCTTGTCAGTTGGTATTAGTGGTTCTAAAACTGAAACACATCCTAGTATTTCCAGTATCAATTAAATAAGTTATGAAATGGCTCATAGGTTTATTGGGGTCCCAATAGACCCAAACACCGTTTGCCATCGGCTGACTGTATCAAAGAAAAATAGGGAAGGAAATGAAAAAGGAAAAAGAAGCCCCGAAAACCATTTAAAAGCGAGCCTTGGGACTCTCGTTCGAAAAAAAAAATATGGGGACGAGATAAGTTATAACCATTTGCAATGATTTTAAATTGATGGACTAGATGTGACGTTTCCTGGTATAAAAGAGTTAAAAGAGTTGCTTTGGCTGATTGTAGAGGTAAATCACAGTTTATATAATTATCCAGTATGATCTTTCCCTATCTCACCCATTATAAAAACCCGGACCGAGGTGCGAGTGCTCCAGAGAACGTTTTTGCAGATATGAACATAAGCGGCATTAGATCTTTTCACGGGTAGACAAAGAATAATCACATACGGAACAAGTACTGACAAAACCACTTGGTCGGCTCAACCAATAAGTGGACAATAAGTGCAGAAATAAGTGTGAGGAGCTTTCTGTTCGCACCGAGAATGAAGAGCCAGAAATCATCTGCGGTAAACTTACTGGATAATTATATAAACTGTGAGGTAAATAAAGCGAGAAGAAAAGCCTATTTCTGTATGGAACTGGAAAAAATAAATAGTATTATTCAGAATTTTGATAAATTTGAAGAATGTGTTTTGATTTTAGTTGGTCTCTAATCATGGAAAAAAAAACTCGTAACAGCCTGAAAAGGATATTGTCATGAGTAAACCCATACTCCTCCCCAACCAACCATAGAATTAAAATGGTACCATCTTAGTTTAGATTCAGTGAAATTAGATATTTGTTGATTTTTGAACCAATTGTTGTTTTTTATTGAGTATTGTTGACTAACTACGTTTCAGACTGCTCATGGCAATGTACCTGTTCACTAAGTAAAGAGTGATGCTCTTAAAAGAAACTAAAATTATTTGGACTTAATGTTGATAGCAACATAAATATAAAAAGAATCCACTTATATGTTGACCCAACTTTATAAAACGTATTGAGTTTAATGCTACTCATTCTGAATTATTAGCATAAAAGTATGTTCGTAAATTTAGAGAAGGGTGAAACACCCCTTAAAAGAGTTAAAAAATGAAGTTGAAAATCTCATGATTGGTATCAACATGCCTGAGAGTCCTAAAGTAGAGATATAACCAATTTACAAAAGAACATATTTATTTATCTTAAACTTAGTAGTTGTTTTTTGCAGGAGTATTCGTAACAAACCAGTGGTTGTAAAAATTAAGGTAGGAATAACTTGAAGTAGTTTCGAAGTTTGAGTTATTTTATTTATTTTTTTTTTGTGTGGGCCAAAAAAATATGATCGTGCCAAATAAAAGTGCCGATTTCTTCTACTTTATGCCGAAAAATGATGGCTTTCCATCCGAACTCGACATCCGAATGTCGAGTTCCATCCGACTGTCGAGATCATCCAAACTCGACAGAAGAATTTTCTGAGACTGCCATTATTTTCAGAACCATGAAAAAGCTAAATTAAGATCCTCCCAGTTTCAGAGACCATACCACTCTGTAGTGTGGCCTCGTACCCTAAATATTACAATAGCTATTATGGAGAACAACTTTAAGATAAGCTGAGAATTGTTTTATATTATAAGAAGTCAAATCTAAAATGACTGCAAATGAAGAAATGAAATCTTCAAGGAACAGAAATTATAATGAATAATTCAGCCAAACTTCGAAACAAACATAAAGAACAAACGAAAAGGCTAGAGGGTTCCTTGAGCCAACTATGGCGCAAATAAAATACTATTTTTAGGATGCGTACTGAAAGTTATGATTCTCAATTATATATAATTATTTTCTTGAAGACCTACCTACGCTCTACCCTCCAATTATACTGAATAGAAATCTTGCATATTTCGATTATGTGTCCTCGGGTAAGAATTAACTTCGGTGAATATTCAACACTGTGTATGGAGTAAATGTTCGATATGTTTGATTCGAAACTTCCATTTTGCAGCATTAGTCTCAGATTTATAATAAAAGACGTGAGATATTTTTAGATACCTATTATAATCGACAAGCTCTGAAGCTCTTAACTGTAAACAAAAATAGAAATCAAATACATTTCACGAAGTCTCCACTTAGTATATTTAATTTAGGATAGGCTGTAACCAATATTCTCAAAAATTCTCAAATACCAAGTCTAGTGAAAAGCAAACAGTTTTTGTAAAACATTTACTTAATGTGTTTCGATTTCAGACTTCCGAGCTAAAATTTTAACCTCAGCTTTGTGACCAAAAACATCAGTTCTCAAAAACTTGCATTGCAAGAACACCCATGAGCTAATATATGAAGCTACTATAATCAAAAATGTTTCCCCTGAACGGAATGCTGGGAATTTCTGTATTTTCCCCCTGAACGGATACGTTTTTGTGTTTTATCATCATTTGTTTATTTTTTTTCCAGGAGTTTCACAGTTAGGAAATATAAAGGTGTCAAATATATTGATTTTTGGTGTTCAAAATTAAATTAAAAATATTGAATAACAAATGTTTATTCGATTTTCCTAATCTTAGTTTTAAAGTTTTATTTTGAATAAACTACTTTGATAATGCGCTACTTTTTATAAACACTGAGTCTAAAGCATTAAATATTTTGGTGTTTGATAACCAAGCTCAGAACTGTTGATAGCGTTAGTCGAATACTTCAGCATTGCTCAACAGAACTGAATGGTGGGAGTTTATATTTTAGTTTTTGTAAGTAGGCTATTGTTTTGTGTGTTTTTTGTAATTACTTACTTTTTTCATTTTTATATACTTTTACTTTAGTTGACCTACTTTTTCTATTGCCTTTAGAAAAATGTTTGTCTCTCAGCTTCATTAAATAATAAAAACAAACAAGTTTTTTCAACTGAAAGTAAGGAGCAACATTAAAACTTAAAACAAACAGTAATTATTGTGTATATGAAGGGGGTTGCCCACTCCTCAACACCTCACTCTTCACGCTAGAGTTTTTCGGCGCTTAAAATAAGTTACTTATTGTTCTAATTAAACAACCCTTGTGTTTCAGTACTTCAGTACCATACTTTTTAAAGAATTGGGACAAAATTCAAACTTCAGTGTAAAGAGCGAGGTGTTGAGGAGGGGGTAACCCCCTTCATATACGTAATAATTTCTGCTCGTTTTAATTGAATGTTGCTCCTTACTTTCAGTTGAAAATAATCTTTTTTCATATTTAATTTCTGATCGTTTTTTAAATGATGCCAGGATATCTGGGTCCTCTTCCACGAAAAAATCCCCTTTCTCACAGAAACATCCTCTGGACAATTCAATTCTTGCAAAAATTTACCTCGGAAAGCTACCCTTTACACCTCCACGCGTAAAATTGAATCAATAAATATAAAGCAAGACAGTTAAAGAAATTTCGTGTAGGAAGTCTGGCAAATTCACCCAGTGTAAAATTTTCCCTGAAAAGTTGACCCCCTGGAAAATTCCCTCTCCATGGAAACTCTCCCCGTACAAAATCCTCCCAGCAGAAAATTTGTCCTCCCCCTCCCCACCAAAAAAATGTATACATACTTCCCAATAACAAATACTATACGTAAACAATGGGCAAATTTTATAACTTAAAAAGAGGAGACTGCCCCTATTATATAAAGAAAAATCGGTTCAAATAATTTTCAAATCTATTCCTTGCTTTCAGTTCAAAAACACTTCTTTTTATTTAGTTCTTGATTGTTTTCAAAAATCATATTCAGGCCTAACCAACACATAATTTGAGGTACCGGTCCCTTAAATTCCTGGTTAATTGCTTCTAAAATCTCTAAATAAATAATTGTACGTGGATTACTGCCGTCCTACGTTAAATTTACGATTTGTAATTTTTGATAAAATTTGAATATACTTAAAAAATTGGCAATAAACAGTAATTCTTGTAAAAAGTCCTTGTTAGTATTACTACTGAAGATTTTCGGTTGGAGGAAAAGGAGTATTATTGTTTGTATGGATGGAAATTCTGTGTGACTTTTGATCTCCTCCATAACTGAATCCATTACAACCTCTACAATAGTATTTTCGTATCGATAAATACATTTCTTACATTTGTTTAAATACATTGAAGTACTTCATATAAATAGAAAAAGAAAAATATTACCATTTAAAATTGCTAAGAACTAAGCTCCTAGTGGTATTTGCCACCCCAAAGAAATTTCCTGGTGGGGCTGATGATGCCCTGCCTTACCTTTTCCACCTCTGTACTGGTAAATATGGGAATGTAATATTTTAGCTGTATAGAGAAACATTTTAATTAATTCCTGTTCTCCCCTACCTCTTTCAACATTTATCTGAAGCCTCATAAAGATTACGCAGTTTGTCCATTAAAATGTAATTTCTTAGGAACCTACCCTACCCGCACCTAAACAATGACTCACCTCCACTCATTATAGCAGATGCGCAATTACAGATCACCAAACGTAGCCTAATTTCATTACAAAATAAAGCGAATCGCCTTCGTTGAATCCAGTATTGCCACCGTGTGGCGTTACTTCTTTTGCAACTAGGAAGCCTAAAATATACTTATTGATACTTTTAAATCAATTAGCTTCTCAGAATTTTAAATTCATTCCGAATTCGTCCTCTTTGGGGCAAAGTCATAGTTTGGTGCCCTGAAATCGCAGAAAACTAGACTTTCTCATGGTCCAATCTGTATGGTAACTTAAAAAAGAGCTTTAACTTTACGTTTGAATGAGTTCCCTCCCAATTATCTTGGATCTACAGTCTGATACAATCACCCCTGGGAAAAAAAATTAAACACAAAAACAAATCAACATGCATCGACGATGTTTCTTCTGAAAAAAAAGTACAAAATTCCATATTCTGAAGATTGGAGCTTGAAAGTCTCTATGGCAGGGCTCTCTGATATGATGAATCTAATAAAGGAATTTTCAATAAGATCGCTTGCTTTTTTGGGTGTGTATCCCCTTTTTTCAAAAATCAGGAACATTTTCTCAAATTTTTTGTTTTGGATGGGTAACAATAAACAGAAAGAAATTTAATATATTTAGATGGATAAAAAAACAATACTGCCGGTGAAGCAATTGTCATGAAAATTCCATTTTCAGTTTTGGTGAACATTGGCCCTTACTTCCGGTTTTTTATCAAAAACTATTCCTTAAGATTCTCTTGTGACAAATTTTTTTTTTAACCTGTTCATTTTATTTAGTTGAATAGGACAATAAAAAGAAAAAGGGTCAATTTGACAGCTCGATAGTAAGTTTAAATAATGTTTGTTTTTTTTTCGCTATTCTATTTTTATTTTAATGTCTGAATATATAAGAGATTTAAGTTCGCGGGGGAGAATTGTCTTGTTATGAAAGAGGTATAAAACCAAAATACACGGCCGTTATAAAATCAAAATGTGGCATCTATGCAGGCATGATAATTTTTTAGTATCTCTACTCCATCTGTAAACTATTCTAAGGCGTAGGAAATTGCATAGACAAGTCTACTTCTGTTATAACCTACGGAAACAATAAATTTTTCTATAAGTTTGATTTGACTTTGATTTTATTTTCAGATTAAACATAGTAATAATTAAGTATATTCTTGATTAAACAAATTGATCCCTTTACCTGGAATCCTTGTCGTTTAAAATTTACTGTATTTTGTTTCATGTTGCATGCAATTTAATTGCTCTTTTTTATTTGAGAGTTTTTTCCTAAAGGCATTTAAAAACAAACTTATTCCTACAATAAAATCCGAAAATATATTCGCTGTCACCCACCCATCACTGCTATGTTTTCGTCTGCCTCCCCGCCTCCTGAAAAATTTTCTGGGCCTTTGTTTCTGAGCCCTTGTATCTGAGCCTTTGTTTACCGACTGGCTGATATTTGTAAAAAGCTTCCTCTTATTAGTAATAGTGTTCCTAGTACCTATTAAACAAAAAAAAAAGTTTTTTTTTAACTGAAAGTAAGGAGCGACATTAAAACTTAAAACAAACAGAAATTATTCCGTATATGAAAAGGGCTGTCCCCTCCTCAACACCCCGCTCTTTGCGCTAAAGTTTTGTATTGTTTTAAAAAGTAGAGTTGTGAAAAAGAGTCAAACTTTCGTGTAAAAAGCGAGGCGTTGAGGAGGGGGCAGCCCCTTTCATATACGGAATAATTTCTGTCCGTTTTAAGTTTTAATGTCGCTCCTGACTTTCAGTTTAAAAAAACTTTTTTTTTATTTAATTCTTGATCGTTTTTGAATGAATGCAGGTTTTGAATTTGGCTCACCATACATGATATTAAAACGAAATTCTTATATTAATTTTACCTTTTTTAACTAATAATAGCCTTTTTTTAACTAACTAATAATATTATTTTTTTGACAGCAAGGTTTTTCTCTGACAAGGAATCCGGAATCACAAAAGCTGTTTAATTAGAATAGTAACCTTTTTTAAAAGTTAAAAAAAAATTAGCGTAAGAGCGATCTATTGAGGAGAGGCAGTCCCCCTTATATACGTGATATTTTTTTCTCGTTTTAAGTTTTAACGCTGCTCCTTACTTTTAGTTGAAAAAACTTATTTCTGTATTTAATTTCGGATAAAATGTTTTAAATTATGCCGAGAAACTCTGCGCCCCCTTCATAAAAAATCTCTTACGCCCTGAAAAATTTCTCCATGGAAAGATCCTCCCAAGTAACCTCATCCCCTTGACTCCCCCCTCCCCCAGAAAAAAATCCCCCCTGAAAACGTCTGTATACTTCCCAATAACCAATACTATTTGTAAACAACGGACAAAGTTCGCAACTTGCAGCTCTTCCCTCAGGGACTGTGGGGGATTAAGTCGTCCTCAAAGACATAGCTATTAGAATTTTAGACTATGCTGAACAAAATGGCTATCTCAAAACTTTGATCCGGTGACTATGGGAAAAAATCAGCGTGGGAGGGGACCTAGTTGCCCTCCAAGTGTTTCTGTTACTGAAAAAGGGCACTAAAACTTTTAATTTCCGTTTGATTGAGCCCTCTCGTGACATTCTAGGACCACTGGGTCGATACGATTACCCCTGAGAAAAAACAAGAAATAAACACGGATCCGTGATCTTTCTTTTGGCAAAAAATACAAAATTCTACATTTTTGCAAATAGGAGCGTGAAACCTCTACAGTAGTGTTACCTGATACGCTAAATCTGATTGTGTGATTTTCATTAGGATTCTATGACTTTTAGGGAATGTTTCCCCCTTTTTTCAAAAATAAAGCAAATTTTCTTCGTAACTTTTTTTTTATTTTCTTTGATTTTCGTAATTTTCTCTGAAGATAACTCCGCTATCTTCGCCATGTGCTAATAAATTTCTCCCTCGGGTTTCTTCCTTCACAAGTCGTCACTGATCCTTGGTCACTGAGTCTTCACATCCTGAAGACTTCTGGTAGGATGAAAATCACCTACTATAACCAGACGGTCCTCCAAAAGCTTCTGTTTTGTAAAACGCGTTTCTTCATGCAACACAAAACACGTATCTTCAGAGGAGTATGAACTGCTTTGCGGCGCAAGATTTACAGAACCAAATATACAGAACCAATATGAACTTAGAACTCCTGGAACTTGAGAGTTAGCTTGATTTCTTTTTTGTTTGTGAAATACCTTTGGAACTCATGACTCGGTAAAGGACTTTGTTTTCCCGTGCATAAATAGACCCACCTAATAAAAAGAAAAATCGTAAGAAATTTGTCGTAATTTTTGATGGGTAGGATTTAACTTGATGAAACTTATATATTTAAAATCAGCATAAAAATAAAATTCTTTTGATGCATCTATTGGTATCAAAATTCCATTTTCGGAGTTTCTGTTACTATTGAGCCGGGTGGCTCCTTACTCACAGTTTGTTACCATGAACTGTTTGATAAAAGACATATTTATGTCCACAAAGGAGCAAGAAAGGAGCCTGCCACTTCCCCTATCCAGTTTAATAATTATGTTTTGAACGTACAGGTAAAATGCCCCTCATCTTGTATTGTTAATCGTTCATCACGTCAACATATCGCTGGTTTCATATGCTGATGATATCCTCAGACTAAGTCCGGCTATCTGAGCACATCTCAGAAATATTTCCTCTTTTGTTTGATAAACACTGCAACCTCTGCCTAGAATTTAAATCAAGAAAGTCAGGAGTTGTTCGTTTCAATTACCATAATCACTACTCATCACAAGCTCCCTTGGTACCTCCATTATTAAGACCGTTCAGCGTATCTCATGCCCAGGCCTCCCTATCGGCACCTTTATTTACAACACTAGCAATCTTCAGATTGCCCAAATGTGTTGCCCAAAATCTGCCACCTATGGTTCAGTTGTTTTTGAGAAAATCTGTTTCTGTATTTTTACCTCGTAAAGTTTTATAGCACTGTTGCGTTGCCTTATATTCTGTATGTTATGCCTCTCTGAAATGCTTTCGGTGAAACTGACGAAGCGAAAATCCCATTAACCTTCTTCTGTTTCGCCAAATACCTGTTCCGCACACCATTATGAACACGCAACTCAAGATATGATTATCAAATATAGTATAACCAGCCCAGAAATCCCAGCTTTGAAATTATTTGAGAAACCAAAAAATTGAAGATCACCCTTGTTCTTGAATTCTTATTTGATTTAATTTTAATTTATAGATTTCTTTTTCTTGTCTCGTATTGGGCTAAAAAAAAATTAATGTCGTCATTGTTGTTTGTTTTTTCATACTCTGTCGTTACTTTTGTTTTTTCAGACAGGTTTTAGATTAAATCAACTAGTTAATTAATAGTTGAGCACTATCGATTAAAGGTGAGGTCATCGAACTTTATTGCAAGTGGTGTGGCTGAAGCTTCAAAAAGTGTCTTGCCCTACCTTAGATCATCCTGTTCTACCAGAAGCATCCAGGGCATCCACGAGGAGCTGCCAGTCACCCCACATGTGTGCCGTCTCCCAACCACCATCCAATTGAGGTTGGATTGTTGTGTGAATGTTGGATAGGTCCCGTTGACAAGTGTGACGCAAGGTGTGTTTCTTGGTTGACCTCTTCTGCGGATTCCCTGTGGTTGTCATTCCAAGATCTGTCTCGGAATCCTATGGTCGTTCACAGGGATCACGTGCCCGAGGTATTGTCACCTTCGTTGCCGAATGACGTCTGTAACTATCGGCTGGTCTGAGACTATAGGAATATTTGGATTTTGATATGATCTCTCTAGTAGATGTTTAGAATCCTCCGGAGGCAGTTATTTTCGAAGGCAAGAATCCATCTCTCTTGTTTGTTGGTTTAAATTCAAGCACTCGCTGCAGTAGAGAAGTACAGAAAGGAAATTGCTATTAAATAGCCTCGTTTTTAATTTCGTAGAATATAAAAAGTATCTTAGCAGGTTCAAATTTTGAGACGAATATAGAGGGGGGATTCACTTCCAAACTTTTTTCACCAGTTCACATCCAGACTTCGTCTAGTTAAGATCAGTGTTGAAAAAGGATTATAATTTGAATTATTTAGATAGTAATTTCAGTGTTACGCAAGAAACTTTTAAGTCTTGTAAAAGTACTTGATTTAAATATTCAGTGACAAAGAAATTAAATCTTTTCTGGCTACATTCAAAGGACTTATTGGAGTTCATCACGATAACTCATTTGGATAAACTGTTTATTGGATAGGTAGCCGATTAACTTGTAGTTTGGTTTATTAGGGGGGTCTTCAAACACCCCCCTTGGCAGTAAGTCTCTTTGCTATGGCTTTATATAAATCGGGTGATCTTGCTTTTGCTAAATTCGCAGGGTGTCCTCTATGGCCCGTCAGAATTATAGACTCCATGAAGATTATATCAGGCGGTTGGAAATATTTGGTATATTGATATGGGTCTCAAGATCAGCAGACGGTAGCGGAGATTAGCCTACTTAATTTCGAATCTAATAAGAATGAAGCTTCGAAAAAACTGCGAAAAATTTTAAAAAAGCTATTGATGAACTGAATCTAATACCTGATATCTACCTTGAAAAATTTTAGGAAGACAAAAGGATTGATTAGTCCATTTCCATGATTCAAAAAACTGTAGCCGTTCAGAGCACAAGTGCTGTTAGTGAGACTAATGAAATTGAAGCACGATTAACGGTGACAGAAATAGAAATTGCTCGCACTAAGGATAACTTGAGAAAGGACATTGAGTCAGAGGTGTTAACTCGCCTAGCTACGATTGATAAAACGAAATTTTCGGTTGAAAATGGAAGCTTATCAATCTATTATTGTTGAATACACCCCGAAATTTACTGAAATTGAAAAACAAATGAAGTTTATGAAAAATCACCTTGAGTCTCTAGATGATAGATTACTTCAGATTGAGTGGCGCATAGGTGATATCGACCAAGATTCGAGACTACATTCACTCATGTTTAATGGCATTAAACAAAACCCAAATTCGGACCTGAAAACTACCATGTTCAATATCCTCTGAGGAAAGATGGAACTCACCAGAATAACTGATGCTGATATAATCAAAGTACGTTGATTTGCTTTTGGAATTCCTGCTTGGCCTGATAAAATAACCCCTATACAGATTACATTCTGTGACAAAAAGATCACGAAAAGTGTTTACGCAGCTAAGAAGAAACTTGCAAAAAGTGGTATTTTTGTTTCGGAAAATCTAACCCGCCAGCGCCGGGATATTCTTAACACAGCTCGTGAGAGATATGGCAACAAGTGTGTTTGGTCTGATCAAGGCCGAATTTTTGTCCGCCTTCCCAATGAGAACACTCCACGTAGACTTTGGTCAGTCGAGGAAATGTTTTAATATCTATTAGTTTTTTTCTTTCTCTTTTCTTTTCCCTTTGTTTTTCTGTTCTCTTGTTTCCCTTTTCCTTTCTATGGAATATCATTGTCTATCAATGTTTTGTTATGTTTTCATTTATTATTCTTATGATTCTTTATCTGCTCCTAGAGCTCAGCTGCGCTTTTTTCCACAATGAGAGCTATGAAAGTGTTTACTAGAAAAATATGTGTGATGTGAAACAATTCTTTGAAATATTTTCACTTTTGTAACTTTAAGAAATCAAATATTAATTAAGATTTTAGGGAATAAATATCAGCATATGTATATTAAATTGACAATGAACATTTTTTTCAGTAAACTCATTTGAATTTTTTTCAGTAAAGTACAAATTATATTTTGGCTTTTAGAAAGCATAGGGGTTTTGAACCCTACTCACATTAATTTATGGTCGTTACTCTAATATTTATTTTAGTTTTTGTCCGTTTTGGGTTTCATTTATCTTTTGATACTGATTTGGGGTAGTTGTATGCTTGGTAGATTATATGGTAGTCCGGACGCCAGGTGTTGAAAACGTGAACCATACCACGACGGACTGGGGCTGCTACGAGAATTAGCCTACCCTCCACCCCCTAAACTGACCATGCGGATTCAAAAATACCAATGGCACTTGCTTGCGAGTGGTGGAACACTCCGAAACTTGACATTTTATTATATATTGGTGTTTCATGCAAGAAAATACATGTTCCACAAAGTTTGAGGTGCAGTTTTCCGCTCAAATAGAAATGCCTAGAAGCCATAGAATGTTTTCATAACGAACTAACACGATTAGTTAAAAAAAATGGCACAGTTAAAAAAAAATGGCAAAACTTTATGAGTCTTGAACAGTCTTGGAAAGTATAAACAAAATCAAATTGAATATTAGATATCTAATGATATTAATTGTTGAAAGATCAATCAGTTCCAGTTTTTTTTTCACTGTAATTTTGATTTTCATTTTCAATGCTGTAAGAACTGGAAAATAATAAATTTGTAATATACGAGTAATTCGTTTTCAGTGAAGCACCAATGACGCAGAAGGTTTTTACAGTTAAAGAAGGGGGCAGTGTCCAAATTTTGCTTGTAGTGAAACTATATTTGTCTTGACCAATCTTTAAAAGAACTAATAAATTAAACTGAATATTTGATGCATAATGATATTAATTGCTAAAAGCTCATCAGTTCAAAATTTTACTGTAATTTTAATATTTATTTTCAATATTAAGTACAAAAGAAAACATTTGTAATATAATTCGGTTTCAGTAAAGCGCCAATGACGCAGTAGGTTTTAGGCTTCTGCAGTGAGACGATACCCAAACTCTTGTTTGTAGTTATTTTTATTCAATTCAAACTTGATTTGCATATTCAATTTAAGTTTCACTCGTTTTAAGATTTATTTATTCATTTACATTGATATATATTGTATGTTTTGTTCGCATTGATTGTTTATTTAATTTCTCTTCGTTTTAAGTTTCATTTATGCTTTAATAGCAAAATATTTGTTTTCGTTTTAAGCTAGATTTTCATATTCAATCTAAGAATTACTCGCTTTAAGATCTATTTATTCATTTATATTATTACTTGTTGTATGTTTTTTGCTATGATTGTTTATTTAATTTCTGTTCGTTTTGGGTTTCATTTATTCTTTAATAGTAATTTCTGGTCGTTTTGAGTTTGAATTTTAACAGGTATTTGTATCTCCTGAGGTTAAGTTTAAAATGGCCTTTACTTTTCTTTGAAAAACTTATTTTTCGGAAAGTTTTTTTTAATTAATAATAATAAAACATTGGAGCCATATGGCCTTTACTATAGACAACGCTACAGCGTTGCCTCTGAATTACTTTCGGATTTGGCGAATGAAGAGCCTGCCGTGAGTTATAGACC